>JANAVB010027246.1:0-47561 GCA_029216955.1 Iris pallida | reverse complement strand
ACTATTATACGGTCATGCCGTTTGGTCTTAAGAATGCAGGTGCAACTTACCAACGGGCTATGAGTACTATTTTTTGCGATCATCTATGAAAGACTGTCGAATGCTATGTTAACGATATTGCTGTCAAAAGTCGTCTCAAAGAAGATCACATTCAAGATTTAAGAACTATCTTCAATCTAATACGCCAGCATCAACTCAAAATGAACCCCACCAAGTCTTTCTTGGGTTTCTCTAGTGGTAAGTTTCTCGGCTTCGTCATTACCTCTAAGGGTATACACATTGATCCCGAGAAGATCAAAGCCATTCAAGAGATGCGTCCTCCACGCAACCTAAAAGAGCAACGAGGATTCCAAGGTCGACTTGCGTACATCATGCGATTTATTTCAAATTTATCTGGATGTTGTAGACTATTTACTCAGTTAATAAAGAAAGGTGTATCTTTCGTTTGGACGGAAGAATGTCAACGAGCATTTGACGACATAAAGCGATATTTAATGAGTCTACCAGTTTTTGTACCATCGATCTCAGGAATACCTTTCTTAATGTATGTCTGGGCAATGGATCATTCGTTGGGAGCTTTGCTAGCTCAGAAGAACAAGGAAGGTCATGAGCAAGCCATCTACTATCTTAGCCGAACGATGATTGGAGCTGAACATCGTTATAGTTCGGTAAAGAAGGAATGTTTAGCCTTAATGTTTGTTGTTCAGAAGACAAGACATTACATCATAGGCCAAACTATTCATGTCATATCCCAAGTCAATCCTCTTCGAGTCCTAATGAAGAAGCCAAGCACACTCAATTCTAGGCTTACCACATGGACCATATTACTAGCACAATATGATATGGTTTATGTTTCTCAAAATTCTGTAAAAGGCCAAGCACTTGCTGACTTCTTAGCAGCTCATCCTGTCCCTGAAACATCTAAACTCTATGATGAAATTCCGGACAAAACATTAGAATCAAATATGATCTCAGAAGACTTTCCTACCTGGAGGTTGTTCTTTGATGGAGTATCTAGAATTGGACCTAGAGGTACCCTTGTAGCTGGAGTAGGAATTGTTCTTGTTTCACCCGATGGATTAATTATTCAAAGGGCCTATTCTTTAGATGAATCATGCTTTAACAATGTGACAGAATACAATGCCTTGCTCATTGGACTCCAATTAGCCAAACAACTGGATATCGAATATCTCGAAGTATATGACGACTCTAAACTGATTGTTAATCAGGTCAGAGGCATATATGAAGTCCGACATCAAGATCTGGTACCATACCATGAGGCAACAATCAGAATAGCTTCTTCGTTCAAAGGTTTCATCATTGAACATATACGTCGCACATGCAATACAGAAGCTGATGCCTTAGCTAACCTAGCTGCGGTATTGGCAGTTCCAGTCAAAAGATAACAGATGGTTGTTATCTCTAATAGAGAACTATTTTGTGTCAAAAACAACCATAACATTGAATTCAGCAATCTAACTGAAGTCAATATCACTTGCGAGGACTGGAGAGCACATTTCATTGATTTTGCAGTGCATGACATCTTGCCAGAAGATCCTAAGGAAGCTACAAGTATCCGTCGTCGATCACTTCGATTCTGTTTAATCACACTACTAAGACTCTCTATCGAAGAACTTTTGATAGATTACTCTTGAGGTGTCTCGCTGGTGATGAAGCAAAGCAGATATTACGTGAAGCTCATGATGGTATTTGTGGAGCACATCAGCCTGGTCCTAAACTACAAGATCGTATTCGACGTATGGGCTACTACTGGCCCTCTATGGTATCAGACGTTGTTGACTATGCAAGAAAATATCGTGCGTGTCACATTAATACGGATTTTATTCACCAACCATCGGAAATTTTTCATCCGGCTGCTGCCTCATGGCCTTTTGAAGCTTGGGACATGGATATAATTGGCCCTATCAATCCTCCTTTATCTAAAGGACATCGGTTCATCTTAGCCATAACTGATTACTTCTCCAATTAGGCAGAAGCTATACCTTTGGCTGAAGTTAAGACTAGTAGTGTTATCAACTTCATCAAACATCATATGATATACAGATTTGGTGTCCCTCGCCGAATCATCCATGATAATGGGCCGCAATTCATCAGCTAGAAGTTTAATAGGTTCTGTGATGACAACAGAATCAATAATATCGCTTCTGCGGCCTATAATCCTGCGGCTAACGGGTTGGCTGAAGCATTCAACAAGACCATTATCAAACTCCTCAAAAAGTTTGTCTCTATCGACAAACTTAATTGGAGTGATAAACTTGGAGAATGTCTATGGGCATATCGTACTACTGTCCATAATCCTACAGGGTGCACACCTTTTTCCCTAGTATATGGATGTGAAGCTGTCATACCCCTAGAAATTCAAATTCCATCATTGAGGATCGCTATTGCTAACAAACTTACTACAGAAAACAATGATCGTCTTCGACTTCAAGAGTTAGAGGCGCTTGATGAAAAAAGGTTACTGGCTCAACAGCATATTGAGCTTTATCAAGCCCAGATCTCAAAAGCTTTCAATCGCAAAGTCAGAGTGCGAACATTTCAAGAAGGCGAGTTGGTTCTTACAGTCAGACGTCCTATGACTATGACATATATGAGTAAAGACAAGTTCGAGGCAAAATGTGAAGGACCGTATGTGGTAAATAAAGTCTTCTCCAATGGAGCCTATCAATTAACTGATATGGAGGGCAGAGTTGCTATGATGCCTATCAATGGCAAATTTCTCAAGAAAAATTATGTATAAAAGCAAAATATTCCAAAGACATGATGTATATAAAAGTTTATTTTATTCGAAGGCAGAATAGAATTACATGATATTAAGGACGGGGAGGGGGCCCCGATCCTTCATTAAGTATATAATTTGCCAATTGTTCAAACGCCTCTTTGCCTGAACTCACAAAAAACTTACAAACAGCCATCCTCAATGCCTCTTCTTCGGCAGTCTTTCCAGGTTCCACTAACTTGGAGATCAAATCCTATCCTGGTGCAGGAGGAACAGTTGAGCCTTCGCCCCTTTCTTTTTGAGAAGGAGGCTCGACAAGGGAAGTCTTGGTTTCTTCTTCAGTCTTCAGAGCAAGCAAATCTTTAGAAGACATTTTTCTTTCTTTTTGCACAAAAGGGAAAGAGATTGTCAATATCTACAAAAGTTTTGTTCTATTTATAGGCAGAACAACTAAGTAATCAGCCTCGAGAACTGATACAACTTTTGGAAAGAGGCACAACTATTCGTTCATTTCTAACGGTTCATTCATAACCGACCATTCCTTGTCCCTTCTCTGAAACTGACGTGACTATTCACTCATTTATTCTTTTCCTCGAGAGTTTGAACGACCATTCATTCATTCAATGTCTCTCCCTGAAAAATCGAAGTGACCGATTACTCATTTATTTATCATAATGAGAATCCATGTCTCTGAATTCCAAATAGCCACGTTAAACAACTTGCCACATTCACATTCTCTCCGCATTCTGTTATCTATGTCAGCATATCAAAATTGAATTATAAAAAAGAGAATAATGAGATAATCATTTTTTTATTCCTTCTTTAAAAAAGCATAGATACATCTTGATAAAAATCTATTACATTTCTGATTTCCATTCTAATAAAGGTATATTACATCTTTGGATCTTTCCATTGATAATTAAGGTCTATTACATCTTTGGATCTTCTTATTTGTTGGTGGCAATTCCTTGTCGTCTTGACCTGGAGCAACGAGCCAGACAATGGAATCAACTCTGGTCTTCTCTCTCAGAAAGACGAGAGGAGAACCCCAGAGTGCAGCAGCCCAAAGATGAGCTGCTGTCAATACAACTGGTGCAGAGAAGACAGCTCGCCAGGAGAAATAGGAACGAGATCACCTTTGTGATACGATTCCTAATTCTGTCTTCACCATCCAACTCTCATGTGTATAGGCTCTTCCTACTATCTGAGAAAGACCCTTCTTGAACATGAAGAGTCCTGAGCTGTCAGATTTAAGTGTCAAAATCGTATGAGTTGTCTGATGTGAGTGTCAGAAGAATGCCCTCTGCAACATCCAAATCACCAATGCCAGTTCTGAAGAAGCTTGCTAACCAAGTCCCTGCAAATATTAATAAAATAGGAGAAATTAGCAGAATTTATCAGCAGTATGCACCTAGCAACAGGCGTATATCTGAAATGCGTGCCTATCAACAGGCACAAACCAACAGTATGCGCCTATCAACAGGCGCACATCAGCTCTGTGCGCCCACCAACAGGCGCACATCAGCGCTGTGCGCCTACCGACAGGTGCACATCAGCACTGCGTACTGATCAAACAGGCACACATCAGTACTATGTACTGATCAAACAAGTGCTTGTCAGCAATACGCGCCTCTGATCGGAGCTAAACACTGGACTATAATGTGTGCCTATTTTCAGGAATAGTTAGTGCATATCAACAGTGTCTACAACATGAAGATCAATACTTGTCTCCGAAAGTGGTGCGAAAGGAGAATATTCATACCATTGATTCTTCGTCGAGACTTACCAAATTTTGAAGACACAGCATGCAGGCAAATAACATCAGGACGAAGTGGTGCAAGTGAAACCTTATGAGAAATCATTTGTTTTGAGATTGTATGAATGACTCTTTCGTTTCTGGATGATCTTTTAAAAGAGTTTAAAGATGAAGACGGGTACGTCATTCTAGGAGCCTATTTTAGGAAAGAACTAAAAATAGGCATCTAAAACCGCGTGACGACTCCCACGTGTTCCTCAAAAGAAATAGTAAACGAAGAATTAGCTAAAAGAACATGTCCATGTGTACCATTTGAAGTCACAGCCACACAATATCAAAAATTTTAGATTTTATTGCATAAAGATGGGTGGACCCCTACAATCAAGGACATTAGAAAAGAGAACAAAAGTTGTTCTTCTTAAAAATTATTATTTCTTGTCCTTGCCTTCATCGGTCTGACGAAGGACGGCGTCCAATTCTTGTATGTTGCGGATCTCCGAACGACGCATCAGATTAAGAAATCCCTCCGAATCGTCGTGCTCCTCAGAGGATGGCCCACCACTCGAGCGATTGAAGACTGTCGGGTTTAAACCAAAACAGTCCAAAAAGTTTACCGCCCTCAATGACGGTCAGCCTCCAACAAAAAAGTTGTAGGTGCAACATCATGTCCCGCTTCAGGAGACTTGATTATAGTGTCAGCATTGGTCTCCATCTCTTTCTTCTTGGGGGCCATTGAAAAACAGAAGTAAAGAACAAAGCATAAAGATCAACTACTACATACATATCAACAAATTGACTCTTCGTATTCCTTGTAGGAAACTGAAAATAATCAATGAAGCTCGGGAAGACGAAGAGAAGATTGAGTATTTTCAAGAAAGAGATTTAATTGAGATGACCGGTTGTTGACTGGCGCAACTTGACTCAGTCAAAACTTTTCTAAATTCAAAGTATTTCAAAACTTTGAAATGTTTTTAAGCTTTAAAAACTTTGAAGGAGGTCTTGTAGAGCCAAAAAATCAAGTTGTGCCCTGAAAATACTAATCAGTGATCAAATTGCGCCCTAAAGATTAGGTTACGCCACTGATATGAAGCTCAGAGAATAGACTGCACCGCTGAACAGGTTACGCTTGATATCAGACTGCGCCCAGTCTTATAGCGCCAAAATCTACGTGGCGTCTGACACTTAATGGCCATCATTACCTGACAACACTGACGACTGACACCACAGTGAACGAGGAAAATCTCTTCGAATCCCGTAAATTGTGTCGCTCAAGAAGAGTTGGTAGATAGCTGTCATGTACACTTCGTAAGTTGCGCCTAGGCGCAATCCAGACAAAATCATTAGTTGCGCCTAGGCGCAATCTGAATGGCTTCTGCTCAAAAGCTGCCACGTGTCTAGGCGCGGCTCAGTTAGGCGCAGTTGACCGAAGCTCGCGCAATCTGATGAAGTTGAGACAACTGACATTCTAAAGCAGGATGGCGTGGTGCATATGCCACTAATCTCTCAAGACGCGTCTACTATCCTGTATACGACCACGCGCATCTCAATCACATGATGCCACGCGTTTAAATACAGTTAGTACACGACTGACAACTGAATGAAAGTTGGCACAACAGGAGGTTGGCGCAACCTAGTATGGCGCAATCCAGCCTCGCGCACATCAGAATAACTGCTAAAACAGTTATTTTCTGCACTCTATAAATAGAGTTTCCAATCATTGTGAAATCATCAGATACACGCAGAGAGAGATCAAGAACTCTTATCAAATTGCTGTTGCATTCTCCAGAGGCTATAGTCTTCAAGTTCACATAGTCCAAGGGATAAAATGATCGTCTTCTGATCAGATTCCTAAAGTTGTACTTTCCCAGAATTTATTATACTTTATACTATTCTTTTTCAAGTTTGGAATAAACTTTTTGTTTTTGCAAACATATATAAATATATATATATATATATATATATATATATATAATATATATATATATATATATATATATATATATATATATATATATATATATATATATATATGTATATTATATACATATATACATTTCATGTACATCTTTTTTATATATACAAATATTACACACGCAACACAAACACATACATACACATATAATATTTATTATTTAATTGGGTATAGTCATGTGTATATACAAATTACTATACCCAATTAAATAATAAATATTATATATATGCAGAAAGGAGGAGAGAATAGAGAGAGAAAGATTGAGACACGAGAGAGAGAGAGAGAGAGAGAGAGAGAGAGAGAAAAAAGGTCGAGAGGGGGCTCACCGAGCTATTGGTACGACAGAAGCCAGATGCTCGGAGATCGGCGTCAGGAAAGCGGTACTACAGAGACGGGGAGGTCAGAGCCATGACAACGGAGGTGTTTGTTAGATCTAAGACAACAAGGTTGGTTGCCAGAGTCGTGGGTGGTGTGACTCTGGGTCTGTCTTGCTGCGGTGGTGACGACTGGCCTGGGTGCCACTGGAAGAGCGTTAGCAAGGTGTTCAACAGCGTGGAGGATCAGGGGACGGGGGTGGCACCGTTAAAATGAAAATTGGAGGCGCCGGACAAGGGGTTGGTGGTGATAGTGAGTTATTATCGGTGGGTGGTGGAGAAAGAGCGACCGACTGTAGAGATAGGGGATGGGTGGTCGGAGTCATCTGTGGTGATGGTGGTGTTACGGGCGGCTGAGGATGGCCAGTACGGTGGTAGCGGGGTTGGATGGGTCACCTATCTTGAGGAGTTTATGGTGGTTGTGATGTTGGACAGTAAGTTGGGGTGGACGAAGGCGGGGACTGGGAAGGAGAAGGAGACGGTGGTAGTGACGGATGTTGTGGCTTGCCTAGGGATGGCCAAAATTAGCCTAGGCTCGGGTAAGAAGATTAGGGTTAGGGTTTTGTTCTTTGTATTTGGTGATGGCCGTGTCGGGTTATGGAATTGAGTTCTCTATTTTTGGATTCATGTCCGGTGTGTCGGACACGAAGATGGGGTAAATATAATAGAAAACAAGGAAATGAATGGAATAGATGGACGCAGACACGATGCACGGCCACATGGAAGGAATGGAATAGAATAGAATAGTTGAGGAATAGGAATAGCCTACTATATATAAGTGAAGGAGTTAGCTACTAAGCATGTGAGAAAAAACTTATAGGAAGTTCTTTCATGGAAAGATTTGTCAAATAAATAATCAAGCACAATGATCCATATATATATATATATATATATATATATATATATATATATATATATATATCCCCAGAACCAGAATACTGGAGAGCGGGGGCGTACATAGCCAGCTACGTATATTGAAGTGCAACCCGTCTCGCTATACGGTCACGGCTGTCTAGATACATGAGGGTTTAACTACAAGCCATTAGTCTTATATGGTCATGAACAAGCCTATTGTCTCAATCTTAATCAAGCAATAACAGTTTACAAGATGTTAGAACACCAAATATACAATAGTAAGGCGTTCCATACATTACATACTTGGATGATCATGAAGCTAGTCGTACAAAATGTCAAGACTAGCAAGGATTTCAGTCATACATGATCAACCCTAGGAATTGTCAATCATGTTACAGCCCATAGGTAGATAGTAAATAAAGGAGCAATCGAGCTAAACACGTACTCGTCGGCTAAACGCCTCAAAAGAATAATTTTATAATAGAGTGGGAGAGCCAAAAATAAACCCACTCGTTGCCAGGGTTACGCCTGGTGGTCACCATCTGGCTGAAAGGTAGGTAGATCCTCTGGAGCTGCTCCGATATCTGGCCATACAAAACCAGCTGGATCAGACCCCAGAAAGAGTAAGTGCCACAAAGGAAGCTTCACTTAGGAACTAAAACCAGCATATAATAAATAAATATTAAAGATAATTATAAAAGAAATTGATAATAACAGGGACAACAACAGTAAATTAAGTAGAAGGAAACCATTCAAGTAGCCAGGTCACAACCTTTAAGCCAAACAAGGACTGGAGTTTGTAACCCTTCACCTGAATAGAAACCCGTCTCAAATACTGTTAGTGAAGGTAAAATATGATAAGCTTGACATAGGGTAAAATAAGACAATAAACGAAGAGAGGATAAAGAACTGCTCCGGGAGCCAGGTTACAACCCTTAAACAAAATAAGGACCGGGGTTGTAACCCTTCACCTGAACAGAACCTTGCCCCTGATCTTTATTGTTAAGGTAAGCATAAATAGTCGTGCTATTGAAGTAAGGTAAAACTTGACGAGCATGACATGGGGTGCAATAAGACAATAAACGAAGAGAGGACACAGAACTGCTCCGGGAGCCAGGTTACAACCCTTAAACCAAATAAGGACCGGGGTTGTAACCCTTCGCCTGAACAGAACTGGTCCCCTGATCATTATTGTTAAGGCAAGCATAAGTAATCATGTCATGTCATAATCTTGTACAGGATCAAAACGAGACGAAGCTGGGCTAGACTCCATCCAATCAATCACGGCCAAGCAAGGAGTACATCTTGATACTTTAACTAACTAGGGTTATCACAGTCCTAGTTACTAGCAAGATGTAATGAGATTATTCCAACAGCCACAAGCCCTGCAGACCATCCAGGTTATCTAGACGCAATTAGGGGATTGAATTTAAGCGGGTGCACCTTCCAAGAAATGCATGTACCCTTAAGTAGTTTGGTGGTTGCAACACATGTCAGTGTGCTGGAAATGTGCCCTACTCGATGGTAGGCTACAAATCCCATGATGGGGCACCCAGATAATGGAATTGCCTGTAGCTGGAAAATCTTTCCATGACTACTGGATTTTCTAGTTATTAGCCTTAGTCAATTCCCGTAGGTACCCTGACCGTGGCATTCAGGGGCCCCTGTCCTAGACATGATGTAAGACAATACTAGTTTATTTATGCAAACACAATCATCCATGGTGTCCAAGCCATTTATTTTGGCCATGTCATGCAAGCCGTCCCAACAGCTTTCAATAGTTACCATGGTGCGTACTTGTCGTATCTTGTTATGTCATGCTATGTCATGCCATGTCATGTCATTCACCATTATTAGTCCGGTCATATCACTCAGTCTGTGCTTGTCAATTCATGAATAGTACAGGGCATAAAAGACAATCGGGTACACAAGGGCTCAAGGCTCTACGCGAGTGAGCCTCTACGCTAGACCGATGGCCTCAAGTGTTATCACTCCCACTTTTCATAAATAGGGGTAAAATGGTCATTTTTGTATTTTTGGGAATTTTAGAAATTTTTATTTAGTTATATTGTTATTTGGGGATTTTTAGAGTCGGGTTCGAATTTCAGCTCATTCCGACTTGTATCGGGGACCCGGGGTAGCTTAGACTCTGATCGGAACCCAAATTTAAGTTAGACATGACCCATAAAATCCCACAAATTAGTCGGGTACCTTTAGACAATTTCCCCGTGACTTAATCGGTCAATTTACAGATTTTAACTTTATTTTTTCGACCACGAAAAATTGTTTAAGTCAATTTTGACCTAGAGGAGGCTTGGAGGGCATTTTGGACATTTGCCAAATTCCCCAAGCCCCCCCTACATGGCCGGCCACCTATGGAGGACCCTCCCACTTCATTTACTTCTTCTCCACTCTCAAGTTCTTCCCTCTTTTGAGTTTTCCCCAAAACCTAGACCTAGATTTGAGTTTTGATCTCCAAATCTTCCATTTTCCTCCAAATTTCTTCCATAGATCCTCTCTACACCATCAAGGGAGGGTGCTACCAAAGTTTGGGAGAAAAGTGCAAGGTGAAAGTGTCCATTCTTCAAGAATCTTCGTATCGGAGGGAGTTTCGTTAGGAATCACTCCTAATAGGTAATTATCTACTCTCTAAATCAATTTTCCATGAATTTTACTTAGTTTTGGAACCCATAGGAATTACCCATGGTTGTGTCCCTTTGTGTAGAGATTAGAGGCCTATGGGAGACTCCTAGGAGAACTAGGATTAGTGTTTGGGTCCCTGTGTCCTTGTGTTTGTGTGTCTATATATATAAATATATATGAATACGTATGTTTTGTGTCCATATATCTATATAAGTATCCATATGTGTGTGTGTCCATATGTATCTATATATATATATATATATATATATATATATATATATATATATATATATATATATGTGAGTGTGTCTATATTTATATGTGTGTGTGTGTCTATATTTATGTTTGTGTGTCCATATATATATATAGATATATATATTTATATGTGTGTGTGTGTCTATATTTATATGTATATAGATATGAATGTGTGTGTGAGTGTCTATATAATATATATATATATATATATATATATATATATATATATATATATATATATATATATATATATATATATATATATATATATATATATATATATATATATATATATATATATATATATATGTATATGTGTGTATGTGTGTCTACATATATATATATAGATATGGATGTGTGAGAGTGTGAGGAAGAGATTTAAAAGATTTTAGAAAGTGAGAAGGAGGGGAATTTGAGAGGAGAGAATTAGAGAGAATTAAGAGATAGAAAGTGAGAAAGAGAGGGAGTTAGAGAGGGAGTGCAACCACAGCAGCAAGGGGGGGTTTGGGCTGCTGTCCTCCCACCCCAAAAAAACAGAAGCCATAGCAGCAGCATAGCAGCAGCAATAACAACAGCAAAGGCAGCAGTAACAGCAGCTATAGCAGCTGCTATAGCCCCCCATTAACCCCCCTTCAACCCCCCACAAAACCCCCTATATATATACACATATATACCCCTATAAACCTACATATATACTCCTATATATAACTATATATATCCCCCTAAATAACCCCCAACTAGGCCTATGTGAGTAATGTTAGAGTGAGATTTTGTGGAGTGTGAGTGAATTGGAATTTAGTTAGAGGGTGAGTGAAAGGGTGATTTTGAGTTCCGAGTGTCGGAACGCGTCCAAATTTGAATGAGACTTAGCTAATGTAAAACAGAGTTTGTGGATAGGCTCCTAAGTTAAAATCGGAATTCCGTATAGGATTAGGAGAATGGTATCACACGATATCATTGAGTATCTTCGATACTCAAGATAACGGGTAAATCAACAACATGGACCGTAAGATGGACTGGATGTCCACTTTACCTAGGAAGCTTGGTAGGTAATGATAGTATAGGCTAGTATCCTACTACCCTAGGAAGCCGGGAGTGAAACTCCTAAGGAAAAGCTACTTGGCCTTAGTGTTAGAGTGAGAAGGGTAAATGGAATAAGTAGGGATAATACCCATTCTCAACATATGGGTTTAATACTTTAAGATATAGCTAAAATTAGGATATTATGGTTGGTAATGGTTAGAAATAGTGGACTTGGACTAGTTTTTACCTTGGTTGGCCACGGTTGACTATTTTGACCAAAAGTCAACCAAAAGTCATCCGTAGCCTAGAACTTGACCCGAACTTGACCAAACTTGACCAGTTGACCCAAAGTCAACTGTTAGTCAACGTTAGTCAAGTTTGACCTAAAGTTGACCTAGAGTTGACCTAGGGATGACCAGAGTTGACCAGTTGACCAAAAGTCAACTGTTGACTTAAATCGACCTAGTTTAATTTTGTTTGACTTACATTGACCCAGTTTGACCTTGTTAGGCCTAATATGACTTAGATTGACCCTGTACAATCTAGTTTGACCTTGTTTGACCTAGATTGACTTAGTTTGACGTATCTTGACCTAGTTTGACTCAGTATGACTTAATTTTACTTCCAAACTATTATATTGATACAGTATTCCATCTATAGGTCCTCGAGGCATTGTTCTTGGACTCAGTCGATCTATCCATCACATTACAGGCGAGTACATTCTCTGATAACTTTTACAATTTATGATAATTGTTATAATTCATGTAATTAGTGTAGATATGCTTGTTCTCGACACATTGGTCACACGGATTGGTATTCATTGATCCCGACATGAGATGTTATTCCTCGTTATCTTGGCATATCTTGTGCAAGCCCCCTTGTAGTTCTTATGCAGTATATGGACACCGATTCTCGAGGAGACTTTCTTCCTTCTCGTAGAATCCCGTGTCGTAATGTGTCTTGTTTGGATCCACTCTACCAGTAGGGAACGGAGAGTACTAGTGTAGATGTGTGGTCAATACCTGCCTTGTATATCTTGTGAACCTTATGAATGCCAACACCACACGTATGATTGGCTAGATCATGAGCTTGTACAGACCCAATCCGGCCACATATTGTAGCTAGTACTCACACACCTAGATAGATGATTCTTGATTTTTGTACATGCCATGATCAGTTTTATTTGCCTTGTTCTAGCTCTAGATTTACAGTTTACCTTGCCATGATACTCACATATACATTCCATGATTTCTTGTATATACTCTCTATTTACAGTCTTATAGCTTTTGTCATATCTTGTGAACTATTGTTAGTTGATTGTACTCGTTCCATCCTGACTGGATATGTTGACAAAATATTACAGATGCTGATGAGGAGGATAACTGTACCTACTACGGTCCGGATGACGAAGTGGGCTTAGACTTGGAGACCTTGGTCCAGCAGGGCTTAGCTCCGTCCGACGAGCCTCTAGCTTAGTTTAGTTAGAGTAGATATTTTGGACTGGAGCTTGTCTCTAGCTTGCTACTTATGTTATGATATATTATATTTTGGGATTGTATAACCATATTACTTTATGACATTTCGAAGACTGCTTTTCGTACCCGTTATGGCTAGTATGAGTTTACCGTCATGCCGTTTGGGTTGACTAACGCCCCGACGGTATGCATGAACTTGATGAATAAGGTATTTCAACCCATACCTTGACAAGTTCGTGGTGGTCTTTATTGATGATTTTCTCATCTATTCGAAGATGCCTGAGGAGCACGAGAAGCATCTGCGAGTTGTGCTGGAGACTCTGAGGCGGAAGCAGCTGTATGGGAAGCTGTCGAAGTACGAGTTCTTCTTGGATCGAGTGGAGTTCTTGGGCCATGTTGTATCCGGTGATGTGATTTCAGTAGATCAGAGGAAGATTACGGCGGTGGAGTCTTGGTCGACACCCAGTTCAGTTGCCGAGATTCGGAGCTTTCTGGGTTTGGCAGGCTACTATAGGAAGTTCGTGCAGGACTTCTCTTGAATAGCAGAGCCGATGACTATACTCACCAGGAAGGACGTGGAGTTCGTCTGGACTGATGAGTGTCAGGCTGCTTTCGAAGAGCTGAAGAAGAGGTTGACATCGGCTCTTATTTTAACGTTGCCATCTGGGTCCGGAGGATTCACGATCTACAGTGATGCTTCGGAGAAGGGTCTGGGTTGCATTCTTCAGCAGCATGGAAAGGTAAGTTCTTATGCATCTAGGCAGTTATGACCATATGAGAAGAACTACCAGACTCATGATTTGGAGTTGGCAGTAGTCACATTTGCTTTGAAGCTATGGAAACACTATTTGTACGGAAAGCGTATGGAGATTTTCACTGACCATAAGAGCTTAAACTACGTAATTACCCAGAAGAAGCTGAATATGAGGCAGAGGCAATGGTTAGAGCTGATGAAGGATTTTGATATATCCTTACAGTACCATCCGGGGAAGGCCAACGTGGTTGCGGATGCTTTGAGCAGGTATCCCGTGGCCATGTGTTTGACGATGGATCGTCACCTTCTGGCAGATCTGGAGAGCTTGGGCATAGAGGTAATAGTTCCTGGGTTTGAGAAGCAGATATGGGGTCTTCAGGTGCAGTCAGAGCTGATGAACAGAGTCAGAGTAGCTCAGTTTGAGGATGAGGCTCTGGGGTTCATCAAAGAGCAGGTCTGGATAGGACTGTTGGATGAGTTTTCTATAGCGGGAGATGGGTCGATGAGGCATGGTACCAGATTGTGGGTACCGAGTGAAGGACTTCGGGAGAAGGTTCTTCAGGAGGCGCATCGTTCTCAGTACTCTATGCCTCCTGGAGCCAACAAGATGTATAGAGACTTGAGAAAGCATGTTTGGTGGTATGGCATAAAAAGTGAGGTGGCTCAGTTCCTTTCTAGATGCTTGGTGTGCCAGCAGATGAAAGCCGGAAGGTAGAGACCAGGTGGATTGCTCCAGCCACTACCCATTCCTGAGTGGAAGTGGGAGCATATCACTGTGGACTTTGTGTCTGGACTTTCGTGTTCTCCAGGAGGGAAGGATGCGATTTGGGTCATTGTTGATCGATTTACCAAATCGGCCCACTTTTTGCCTTTTAAGGTGGGTTTGTCTACGGAGAGGCTGGTCGAGATGTACGTGCGGCAGATAGTCTGATTGCACGGGGTTCCAGTGAGCATAGTCTCGGATCGGGACAGCCGATTCACTTCCCAGTTTTGGAGGAGTTTGCAGCTTAGCTTGGGCACATCGCTCAAGTTCAGTACCGCGTACCACCTCTAGACAGACGGGCAGTCGAAGAGGACGATTCAGACCCTCGAGGATATGCTTCGTACCTGTATCTTGGACTTCAGAGGATCTTGGGAGGACCACCTTCACTTGGTAGAGTTTGCTTACAACAACAGCTACCAAGCCAGTATAGAGATGTCACCTTTCGAGGCTCTATATGGACGGAGGTGTCGTACTCCCTTGTCTTGGGATGTTGTCGGCGAGAGGGTTTTGCTTGGCCCTGAGATGGTAGTGGATGCTGCAGAGAAGGTCAGGGTTATCAGAGATAGACTTCGGGTGGCGCAGGACAGGCAGCGACATTGGGCCGATAGCCACCGGAGGCCGTTGGAGTTTGAGGTATAGTTTAGATTTTTCTAGTATTTGAGTCTGATTGTGATATTTTAGATCAAGCTTTAAGTCTTGTATTTTGTTCTAGGTTGGTGATCTTGTGTTATTGCGGATTTTTTCGATGTGTGGCACGATTTATTTTGGTGGAGGCGGAAAGCTTAGTCCACGATACATCGAACCTTTCCATATCTTGGGCAGGATCGGTGCAGTGGCTTACCGGCTGGAGTTACCGCCCGCACCAGAGGGAGTGCACAACGTGTTCCACGTGTCGCAGCTGAGACAGTACGTGGCAGATCCCAGTCACGTCTTGGACTACTCCGAGATCGAAGTGGGACCGACTCTTAGCTATCCAGAGAAGCTGGTTGAGATCTTGGACCGAAGAGAGAAGGTGCTCCGGAACCAGGTCATTCCCTTGGTTCGAGTTGCATAGAGGCACCACTCTCCAGGTGAGTCTACCTGGGAGAGAGAGGACGAGATGCGAGAGCGATTTCCATGTCTCTTCGAGCCTTGAGGTAATTTTTTTCTTTTCTTCCATTGTTCTTTTATGTTGTTGTGTTAGTTTCTTATTCAATTTCGAGGACAAATTTTTTTTAAGGTGGGTAGACTTGTCACTCCCACTTTTCATAAATAGGGGTAAAATGATTATTTTTGTATTTTTGGAAATTTTAGAAATTTTTATTTAGTTATATTTTTATTTGGAGATTTTTATAGTCGGGTTCGAATTTCAGCTCATTCTGACTTGTATCGAAGACCCGGGGTAGCTTAGACTCTGATCGAAATCCAAATTTAAGTTAGACATGGCCCATAAAATCCCACAAATTAGTCGGATACCTTTAGACAATTTCCCCGTGACTTAATCGGTCAATTTGCAGATATTAACTTGATTTTTTCGACCCCAAAAAATTGTTTAAGTCAATTTTGACCTAGAGGAGGCTTGGAGGGCATTTTGGACATTTGCCAAATGCCCCAAGCCCCCTACATGGCCGGCCACCTATGGAGGACCCTCCCACTGCATTTACTTCTTCTCCACTCTCAAGTTCTTCCCTATTTTGAGTTTTTTCCAAAAACTAGACCTAGATTTGAGTTTTGATCTCCAAATCTTCCATTTTCCCCCAAATTTCTTTCATAGATCCTCTCTACACCATCAAGGGAGGGTGATACCAAAGTTTGGGAGAAAAGTGCAAGGTGGAAGTGTCCATTCTTCAAGAATCTTCGTGTCGGAGGGAGTTTCGTTAGGAATCACTCCTAATAGGTAATTATCTACTCTCTAAATCAATTTCCCATGAATTTTACTTGGTTTTGGAACCCATAGAAATTACCCATGGTTGGTCCCTTTGTGTAGAGATTAGAGGCCTATGGGAGACTTCTAGGAGGACTAGGATTAGTGTTTGTGTCCATGTGTCCTTGTGTTTGTGTTTCTATATATATATAAATATATATGAATACATGTGTGTGTGTGTGTGTCCATATATCTTTATAAGTATCCATATGTGTGTGTGTCCATATGTATATATATATATATATATATATATATATATATATATATATATATATATATATATATATATATATATATGTGAGTGTGTCCATATGTATCTATATATATATGTGAGTGTGTCTATATTTATATGTGTGTGTGTGTGTGTCTATATTTATGTTTGTGTGTCCATATATATGTATATAGATATATATATTTATATGTGTGTGTGTGTCTATATTTATATGTATATAAATATGAATGTGTGTGTGAGTGTCTCTATATATATATATATATATATATATATATATATATATATATATATATATTTTTTTTTTAATATATATATATATATATATATATATATATATATATATATATATATATATATATATATATATGTAGATGTGTATGTGTGTATGTGTGTCTATATATATATATATATATATATATATATATATATATATATATATATATATATATATATATGGATGTGTGAGAGTGTGAGGAAGAGATTTAAAGGATTTTAGAAAGTGAGAAGGAGGGGAATTAGAGAGGAGAGAATTAGAGAGAATTAAGAGTTAGAAAGTGAGAAAGAGAGGGAGTTAGAGAGGAAGAGAGGGAGTGCAACCACAGCAGCAAGGGGGGTTTGGGGTGATGTCCCCCCACCCCAAAAACAGCAGCCATAGCAGCAGCATAGCAGCAGCAATAACAACAGCAAAGGTTGCAGTAACAGCAGCTATAGCAGCTGCTATAGCCCCCATTAACCCCCCTTCAACCCCCCACAAAACCCGTTATATATATACACATATATACCCCTATAAACCTACATATATACTCCTATATATAACTATATATATATATATCCCTAAATAATCCCCCAACTAGGCCTATGTGAGTAGTGTTAGAGTAGGATTTTGTGGAGTGTGAGTGAATTGGAATTTAGTTAGAGGGTGAGTGAAAGGGTGATTTTGAGTTCCGAGTGTCGGAACGCGTCCAAATTTGAATGAGACTTAGCTAATGTAAAATAGAGTTTGTGGGTAGACTCATAAGTTAAAATCGGAATTCCATATGGAATTAGGAGAATGGTATCACACGATATCATTGAGTATCTTCGATACTCAAGATAACGGGTAAATCAACAACATGGACCGTAAGATGGACTGGATGTCCACTTTACCTAGGAAGCTTGGTAGGTAATGATAGTATAGGCTAGTATCCTACTACCCTAGGAAGCCGGAAGTGAAACTCCTAAGAAAAAGCTACTTGGCCTTAGTGTTAGAGTGAGAAGGGTGAATGGGATAAGAAGGGATAATACCCATTCTCAACATATGGGTTTAATATTTTAAGATATAGCTAACATTAGGATATTATGGTTGGTAATGGTTAGAAATAGTGGACTTGGACTAGTTTTGACCTTGGTTGACCACGGTTGACTATTTTGACCAAAAGTCAACCAAAAGTCAACAGTAGCCTAGAACTTGACCCGAACTTGACCAAACTTGACCAGTTGACCCAAAGTCAACTGTTAATCCACGTTAGTCAAGATTGACCTAAAGTTGACCTAGAGTTGACCTAGGGTTGACCAGAGATGACCAGTTGACCAAAAGTCAACTGTAAGTCAACTGTTGACTTAAATCGACCTAGTTTAATTTTGTTTGACTTGCATTGACCCAGTTTGACCTTGTTAGGCCTAATATGACTTAGATTGACCCTGTACAATCTAGTTTGACCTTGTTTGACCTAGATTGACTTAGTTTGACGCATCTTGACCTAGTTTGACTCAGTATGACTTAATTTTACTTCTAAACCATTATATTGATACAGTATTCCATCTATAGGTCCTCGAGGCACTGTTCTTGGACTCAGTCGATCTATCCATCATATTACAGGCGAGTACATTCTCTGATAACTTTTACAATTTATGATAATTATTATAATTCATGTAATTAGTATAGATATGCTTGTTCTCGACACATTGGTCACACGGATTGGTATTCATAGATCCCGACATGAGATGTTATTCCTCGTTATCTTGGCATATCTTGTGCAAGCCCCCTTGTAGTTCTTATGCAGTATTTGGACACCGATTCTCGAGGAGACTTTCTTCCTTCTCGTAGAATCCCGTGTCGTAATGTGTCTTGTTTGGATCCCCTCTACCAGTAGGGGACGGAGAGTACTAGTATAGATGTGTGGTCAATACCCGCCTTGTATATCTTGTGAACCTTGTGAATGCCAATCCTACACCATACGTATGATTGGCTAGATCATGACCTTGTGCAGACCCAATCTGGCCACATATTGTAGCTAGTACTCACACACCTAGATAGATGATTCTTGATTCTTGTACATGCCATGTTCAGTTTTACTTGCCTTGTTCTAGCTCTAGATTTACAGTTTACCTTGCCATGATACTCACATGTACATTCTATGATTTCTTGTATATACTCTCTATTTACAGTCTTATAGCTTTTGTTATATCTTGTGAACTGTTGTTAGTTGATTGTACTCGTTCCATCCTGACTGGATATGTTGACAAAATATTACAGATGCTGATGAGGAGGATTATTGTACCTACTACGATCCGGATGACGAAGTGGGCTTTGACTTGGAGACCTTGGTGCAGCAGGGCTTAGCTCCGCCCGACGAGCCTTTAGCTTAGTTTAGTTAGAGTAGATATTTTGGACTGGACCTTGTCTCTAGCTTGCTACTTATGTTATGATATATTATATTTTGGGATTGTATAACCATATTACTTTGTGACTCTATTCTCGTTGTTGAGTTGGATTATGCACTTGTGGTTTTTTATCTATCTAGTCTTCGTGCCATGATTCTTCCTTCTAGATTGTGATTGAGTTTATCAGTATTTCATATTATATACCTCCGTACGGAGATGACAGGTTATTATATACTGTTTGTTGGCTAGTAGACCTACAGCGTTCTACGTCGTTTTTACGATGTAGGCTGGGCGTTGTCACGCACTTGTGCCCCTACCTAGGGTGCGGGTCATGACAAGCGTAAAGCGGCTCTACGCTAGCAAGAGCAAGGAAGAGATAGCTCTACGCGAGTGAAGATGCACGTGGGTGGGGTTCTACGCTAGCTGGGTTATACGCAAGTGAAATTACATGCACGTAAGAATTTTGCACGAGTAGAATTCTACGTACGCAAACACCCGAGGGAAACTCTACGCATGCGAGAGTCTACTCGAGCCAAAGTCTACGCTAGCGGGAGGGTCCCGAAGTTGAGTTCGAATACGCTAGCACGCAATTGCGTGTGCGTAAAAGGGGCACTACGCAGGCACATTAAGACGTGAGCGTAAAAAGGCTGAATAATATGCGGGCACGCAATACGTGGGCGTAAAAGGGCTAAACACCACGCTAACACATTAGAACGTGTGTGTAAAACTCCATCTTCCCCCATATGGCCAAGACAAGCATGCGTTAAAGCTTAGGAACTCGAGAAACTCCATCTCGGCCAAGACTTGGTGAAGTCCGGCCATCTCAAAACCAAACTTGCGTAAAATCGAAATCCCTACTACATAGGACTCTCAAATTCGGAAATAACCAAGTTTAGAAGATCAAAACCAAGAAGATCAAAATACTAAAAACTTAGAGCTACATGAAATAAGCCATGAAATTCGAAAATACTAAGTACTAAAGTGACTTAGAATCTTATGGAGAAGAAAATGGAACAATAAAACTTGAGTTCCTTCTTGAAGCAAGTTGTACTTGCCTAGACCTCTCTCTCTGATAGGTGGAGAGTAATGGTGAGGAAGAAGAAGAGTTAATAAAAAGTAAATGAGGAGAGAGAAGGGTATGCGGCTAATAAAGGAAGAGATGAGTGAAAGGTGGGGTTGGTCCACATGAAAAACCAATCCAAACCGAACCAAGCTAACCAAGCCGAACCAAGCAAGGGAAATGCCAAGATAAACCATGCAATAAAACATGCAATATACTTACACGTATACCAAAACACGTAATACGAACCATGGTCATTACAAATCTACCCACCTTAAAAGAATTTTGTCCTCAGAATTTTAATTAAGAGGTTAGAGTGGCAAGGACAGGTTATACTAATCACTGGCAAGCTATAACAATGCAATCAATCAAGCAACCATTCATTCAAGTAAGGAATTGAGAGCATAAGGCATAAGGAAGACATTATATCTTGCGAGTCAAATAGGTCGGGATATCGCGATCGGATATCATCCTCACGCTCCCACGTTGACTCACCCAAAAAGTGATGACCCTAAGCAACATGGACTAAACTAATAGTCTCGTTCTTGAGTGTCTTCTCTCTTCGGTCCAATATAGACACGGGACTCTCCTCATACGAAAGGTTGGTATCAACAACCAATTCTGAATGATCCAGGATATGGCTCGGATCTGGGATATACCGTCGTAGTTGGGATACATGAAACACGTCATGCACCTCACGTAACGACGACGGAAGAGCGAGACGATAGGATACATCACCTACTCGCTCCAGAATATCGAATGGCCCTATATACCTAGGACTAAGCTTTCCCCGTACGCCGAAATGAATGACGCCACGGTTAGGCAAAATCCTCAGGAATATATGGTCATCGACCGCGAATTCAAGGGGACGCCGATGAGAATCGGCCCAATGACGCTGGCGATCTTGCGCTACACGAAGATGATCTCTGACTCTCCTGACCACCTCAACCGTCTGAGCAATCATTTTTGGACCGAGCATCTGCCTCTCACCAACATCATCCCATGCTAGCGAGGATCTGCACTTCCTACCATATAATACCTCGAACGGTGCTATCTGGATACTGGCCGGGAAACTGTTGTTGTACGAGAACTCCACCAGGTGCAGGTGATCTTCCCATGAACCACCGAAATTGAGTGTACAAGATCTTAACATATCTTCCAAGGTTCGTATGGTACGCTCTGACTGACCATATGTCTGCGGATGATAAGCTGAGATGAACTGGAGGTGAGTCCCCAAACTCTCTTGCAGGCCGTGCCAAAAGTGCGACGTAAATCTTGAATCTCTGTCCGAGGTGATACTGACTGTAATACCGTAAAATCTGACAATCTGCCTGAGGTACATCTCTGCTAGCTGAGCCGTCGACTGACCAACTCTGAACGGAAGAAAGTGAGCCACCTTCTTGAGCCTGTCTATAATGACCCAAATAGCATCTCTACCGGCCAGGGACCTAGAAAATCCAGTCACGAAATCCATGGTTATATGCTCCCACTTCCACTCTGGAATCGGCAAGGGCTGAAGAAGTCTAGCTGGCCTCTGATGTTCAGCTTTAACTTGTTGGCAAACCAAACATCGAGAGACGAACGGGCTATCTCCCTCTTCATACCATTCCACCAAAAGTGCTGACGGATATCACGGTACATATTCGTACCATCGGATGAATGAAATACTGAGAACTGTGAGCCTCTGCCATAATCTCCTGTCTAATATTAAAACTGGGTACACAAAGACGTCTCCCATGTCCAAGTGTACCGTCTTCACGAATGCATAACTCTGATCTTCGTTCTGCCTCACACTCTGCTCTGAGCTACTGAAGCTTGGAATCTGCTGACTGCGCCATCCGGATCCACTCGACTATAGTGGACTGAACTCGCATACTTGCCATCAATGCCATACTGGTAGGAAGGACAACTTCAATATCCATCTTCTGAAGATCTTCTAACAACTCTGGCTGCACGGTTAGGAAATAAACTTTGGCTCTCCTGCTCAATGCATCTGCAATGACGTTAGCCTTCCCTGGATGATACTGCAGGTTGACATCATAATCCACAAGCAGCTCTAGCCATCTCCTCTAATGCATGTTAAGATCCTTCTGAGTGAACACATACTTTAGGCTCTTGTGGTGAATGAAAATCTCTACCCTATCTCCGTACAAGTAGTGCCTCCACAAATTAAGTACAAACACTACTGCTGCCAGCTACAAGTCATGGGTTGGGTAATTTCTCTCATGATCACGAAGTTGGCATGATGCAGAAGCTATTACCTTCCTATGCTGCATCAGAACACATCCCAAACATCTGCCTGAAGCATCACAATACACTGAGAATCCTCCAGTTCTATTTGGAAGCGTAAGAATAGGTTCTGTCATCAAGCCTCGCTTCAACTTCTCAAAAAAATCCTGACATCCTGCTATCCAAGCAAACTGGACATCCTTGTGGGTCAACTGGGTCATGGGTGCTAAAATCTGTACAAAGTCTAAAACAAATCTCCGGTAATAGCCGGCCAAGCCAAGAAAACTCCGAACTTCTGCAACTGTTCTGGGTACTGGCCATGTCTTAATGGCTACTATATTCTGGGGATCCACTTCTACTCCTCTTCTGGTGATGATATGTCCCAAGTACGAAATGCGATCGAGCCAGAACTCATATTTACTGAACTTGGCATACAATTGGTGCTCTTTGGGAATCTGGAGGACAACTCTGAGATATTGTTCATGCTCCGCTTCACTCTTGTTGTAGACCAGGATGTCATCTATGAACACAATCACGAACTGATCCAAGTAAGGCATGAAGATACGATTCATGTGGTCCATGAATACAGCTGGCGCATTGGTTGCTCCAAATGGCATAACAAAGAACTCCCAATGCCCATATCTAGATCTGAAAGCTGTCTTCGGGATGTTCTGCTCTCTGACTCTGATCTGATGGTATCCTGACCGCAAGTCGATCTTCGAGAATACTGTTGCCCCTCTTGAGTTGATCAAACAAGTCATCTATCCTCGGGAGAGTGTATCTGTTCTTGATTGTCACTGAGTTCAAGGTACGATAATCTACACATAATCTGGACGTACCATCCTTCTTTTTCATGAAAAGCATCGGGGGCTCCCCAAGGCGATCCACTAGCTCGAATAAATCCCTTGGTTCTAAGTTCTTCAATCATCTTGTATAATATCTCTAACTCTGACGGCGCTATCCTGTAGACTCTCTCCGACACTGGGGCTGTCCCTAGGATCAAGTCTATGGTGAACTCGATCTCTCGCTCTGACGGCATCCCTGGAAGCTCTTCTGAAAAAACATCTGGAAACTCTTCAACTATCCGGGGTAACTGTACTGCTGCTACCGCCATCCGCAACACTGAAGGAGAAGGTTCAACTTTGCCTCGGGAAAAAGAAAACTCTTGCTCGCCTGGAATGCTAAAAACAATCATGCCAATATGGCAGTCTATCCTAGCATACTGGTCTCTCAACCAATCCATCCCTAAGACCACATCATAATCGGCCATCTGAAACTCTATCAATCTAGCGGAGAATTCTCTACCGCTAACTACGATCTGACACGAGAAAAATACTCTATCTACTCCCACAAGTCCATTACCTGTAAGTATATTAAGCCTTACTGATAATGACTCGGGCTCCAGTCCTATTCGTGTCATGAATCGGGCAGACATAAATGAATGCGATGCACCAGAATCAAATAACACTGGAGCCGGAAAGGTGTTGACGAGAATAGTACCTACCACCACCTCACTTGGTGCCAATCCTTTTTCTCCCATGGTTAAAGCCAGCACTTGACCATGTCCTCTGGGTGCGGGTCTCCTCTGTTGAAAACTTCTCTGTCTGTTCTGGATCGGGGTTTGGGCTTGGGCATACTGCTGCGGTCTCTGCTGCTGGAATGCTTGGACCTGTGGCGGCAATGGCCTCGGAAAGGGGTATTGCTGCTGCTGGACAGGTACTGGGGCTGGTCCCCTAACTGAAGGACTAGAGAAGGCTGATGAAGAGGAACTCCCCCCATTCGGGCAGTTTCCAATCCTGTGGTCCGGGGCACCACAAACCAAGCACAATCCCTGTGCTCTGCGATACTCTGATACCACATGCCCTGGCTTCCCGCAGTGTGAACATCCCACTGCGGAAGAGTGCTTTTGCTTCTGCTGCTGAGGGTACATCGGAGTTGAATGTTGAACCGACGTCACTGAGGTCGTCCGCCTCGGAGCTCCAATGGTCAGAGCCCTAGCTATCGGGGCTGGTGCTGAAGACTGATTCATCTGGCTGTAGGATCGCTTTCGACCCTTGGTCCTGTCCACGATCCTCTGGGAGGTATACTCATGCTTCCTGGCTGCTCTCAATACTGCATCAAAAGTCTGATGCTCAAACTACTCTACTGCCAATAAAATCTCTAGATGGAGCACCTGCTGGAACCGCTGGGCTCTGTCGAACTCGGTCGCTACCAAGGTGGGAGCAAACCGACTAAGTCTCAAAAACTCGATCGCATACCCGTTGACCGTCCTGCCCATCTGCTTTAAATTTGTGAACCTCGTCGATAGAACATACCGAACTACAGCATCGAAGTACTTGGTCTGGAATCTCTCACGAATTATTGTCCAAGTAATAGGTGCCACTAATCTAACGGCCTGCGCTGCCCACCAGCTACGGACAAGATCCAATAACTGTAGGTGCACCACGGCCACCTTCTCGTCTTCTGGAGTCCTGGCTGCTTCTAGAATCACCTCTGTATCCTGAAGCCACGCATCTGCGGTAATAGCATCTTCGCTACCATCGAAGAATGGAGGGTTCAAGCGCTTGAAGCTGTTGGCCGCGATGTTACCCTAATGACCACCTCTGTTCAGAGCATCTGCCACTGCCTGGTGCAAGGCATCTCCTCGACGGTCTTGGGAAGCTAACAATGTCCAGATGAGACCCACCAAGGTGCCATCATCAGGCTCTGCAGGCTGGATGGGCTGAACTGGAGGCTCTTGACCCCCAGTAGGTATGACTGTAGAGGCTACTCCTGAATGCTGGGCATGATCTCCGGGTTGCTGCTGGTCCACGGGAGGTGCTCGCCTTGCCGATTGGTAGGACCAGGAACAATGCTGCTGAAAAAGACGACATAGGGAACAATAAGGAAGGATCAGGACAGATCAAAGATACAAGCATGTAATCAGGTCAAGAATTCAGGGATTTAGAGGATACGAGCAGAGATCAAGGGCGAGTACTGATTGAGACATATATCCGATAAACCCTCACATATCTTGATTTACAAGACCTGCATGGGCCACCACTTGAACCATGTAACGCCCCAGAACCAGAATTCTGGAGAGCGGGGGCGTACATAGCCGGCTACGTATATTGAAGTGCAACCCGCCTCGTTATACGGTCAAGGCTGTCTAGATACATGAGGATTTAACTACAAGCCATCAGTCTTCTATGGTCATGAACAAGCCTATTGTCTCAATCTCAAGCAAGTAATAACAGTTTACAAGATGTCAGAACACCAAAAATACAATAGTAAGGCATCCCATACATTACATACTTTGATGATCATGAAGCTAGTCGTACAAAACGTCAAGACTAGCAAGAGTTTCAGTCATAAATGATCAACCCTAGGAATTGTCAATCATGTTACAGCCAATAGGCAGACAGTAAATAAAGCAGCAATCGAGCTAAACACGTGCTCGTCGGCTAAACGCCTCAAAAGAATAATTTTACAATAGAGTGGGAGAGACAAAAATAAACCCATCCGTTGCCAGGATTACGCCTGGTGGTCACCATCTGGCTGAAAGGTAGGTAGATCCTCTGGAGCTGCTCCGATAGCTGGCCATACAAAATCAGCTGGGTCAGACCCAAGAAAGACCAAGTGCCACAAAAGAAGCTTCACTTAGGAACTAAAACCAGCATATAATAAATGAATACTAAAGGTAATTATAAAAGAAACTGATAATAACAGGGACAACAACAGTGAATTGAGTACGAGAAAACCATTCAAGAAGCCAGGTCACAACCCTTAAACCAAACAAGGACCGAGGTTTGTAACCCTTCACCTGAATAGAAACCCGTCTCAAATACTGTTGGTGAAGGTAAACATGATGAGCTTGACATAGGGTGAAATAAGACAATAAACGAAAAGAGGATAAGGAACTGCTCCGGGAGCCAGGTTACAACCCTTAAACCAAACAAGGACCGGGATTGTAGCCCTTCACCTGAACAGAACCTTGCCCCTGATCTTTATTGTTAAGGTAAGCATAAATAGTCGTGCTATTGAAGTAAGGTAAAACTTGACGAGCATGACATGGGGTGAAATAAGAAAATAAACGAAGAGAGGACACAAAACTGCTCCGGAAACCAGGTTACAACCCTTAAACCAAACAAGGACCGGGATTGTAACCCTACGCCTGAACTGAACTGGTCCCGTGATCATTATTGTTAAAGCAAGCATAAGTAATCATGTCATGTCATAATCTTGTACAGGATCAGGACGAGACGAAGCTGGGCTAGACTCCATCCAATCAATCACGGCCAAGCAAGGAGTACGGCTTGATACTTTAACTAACTTGGGTTATCACAGACCTAGTTACTAGCACGATGCAATAAGATTATTCTAACAGCCACAAGCCCTGCAGCCCATCCAGGTTATCCAGACGCAATTAGGAGATTGAATTCAAGTGGGTACACCTTCCAAGAAATGTATGTACCCTTAAGTAGTTTGGTGGTTGCAACACATGTCAGTGTGCTGAAAATGTGCCCTACTCGACAGTAGGCTACAAATCCCATGATGGGGCACCCAGATAACGGGATTGCCTGTGGCTGGGAAATCTCTCCATGACTACTGGATTTTTTAGTTATTAGCCTTAGTCAATTCCCGTAGGTACCCCTGATCGTGGCATTCAGGGGTCCCTGTCCTAGACATGATGCAAGACAATACTGGTTTATTTGTACAAATATAATCGTATACGGTATCCAAGCCATTTATTATAGTCATGTCATGCAAGCCATCGCACCAGCTTTCAATAGTTACCATGGTGCGTACTTGTCATATCTTGTTATGTCATGCTATGTCATGCCATGTCATGCCATGTTATGTCATGTACCATTATTAGTCCGGTCATATCACTCAGTCCATGCTTGTCAATTCATGAATAGTGCAAGGCATAAAAGATAATCGGGTACACAAGGGCTCAAGGCTCTACGCGAGTGAGCCTCTACGCTAGGCCGAGGTCCTCAAACGTAAAGCAGCTCTACGCTAGCAAGAGCAAGGGAGAGATAGCTCTACGCGAGTGAATATGTACGGGGGTGAGGTTCTACGCTAGCCGGGTTATACGCAAGTGAAATTACACGCGCATAAGAATTTTACGCGAGTAGAATTCTACGCACGCAAACACCCGAGCGAAACTCTACGCATGCGAGAGTCTACTCGAGCCAAAGTCTACGCGAGTGAGCCTCTACGCTAGTAGGAGGGTCCCGAAGTAGAGTTCAAATATGCTAGCACGCAATTGCGTGTGCATAAAAGGGGCACTACGCAGGTATGTTAAGACGTGAGCGTAAAAAGGCTGAATAATACGCTGGCACGCAATGCGTGGGCGTAAAGGGGCTAAACACCACGCTAACACATTAGAATGTGTGCATAAAACTTCGTCTTCTCCCTATAGCCAAGACAAGCATGCGTAAAAGCTCAGGAACTCGAGAAACTCCATCTCGGCCAAGACTTGGTGAAGTCCGGCCATCTCAAATCCAAACTTGCGTAAAATCGAAATCCCTACTACATGGGACTCTCAAATTCGGAAACAACCAAGTTTAGAAGATCAAAATACTAAAAACTTAGATCTAGATGAAATGAGCCATAGAATTCGAAAATGCTAAGTACTAAAGTGACTTAGAATCTTATGGAGAAGAAAATGGAACAATAAAACTTGAGTTCCTCCATGAAGCAAGTTGCACTTGCCTAGACCTCTCTCTCTCTCTAATAGGTGGAGAGTAATGGTGAGGAAGAAGAAGAGTTAATAAAAAGTAAATGAGGAGAAAGAAGGGGAATGCGGCTAATAAAGGAAGAGAGGAGTGGTAGGTGGGGTTGGTCCACATGAAAAACCAAACCAAACCGAACCAAGCCAACCAAGCCGAACCAAGCAAGGGAAATGCCAAGATAAACCATGCAATGAGACATGCAATATACGTACACGTATACCAAAACACGTAATACGAACCATGGTCGTTATATATATATATATATATATATATATATATATATATATATATTATATATATATACTATTTATTTATTTATTTATTATATATATATAAAATAATGGCACCCATCGAATTAGGGTTAGGGAAAGGCGGCAGCGGGGCAGCAATTTGGGGCCAAGGCGCGTCTTCCAGCGGAGGTCGGTCGGCAGCATCTTCGGCACCAGTTCAGGGGGCCAACCGCAAGAGAAAGGGGGAGGCTGGTCGATAGTTCGGCGTCGCCGGCGTATACCATCTGGACAAACATAAAGCACGAGAGAGGCGGTCGGAAATAGCTTCCGCCTTCCCGATGTCCTGGGGGAGAACGGGGCAGAGGAAGACGACCAGGTATAGGGTCGACTGCAGCATACAAAGGCCACCCCCTAGAGGGAGGACGGAGAAGGGAGAAGGCAAGTAAAGGGAATAACCCCATAGAGAACCTAACTAATTGGGGACACGGGGGGGATGCAACGAGGACACACAGGTAAGGCCCCAATGAGGTGGTAAATGTCACGCCCCGATCCCGTAGAGTCCTTTCGAACTCTTTGAGACCGATCGACCTCGCTAAGGCGTGATACCGTACAAGCCTAACTTGCGCTTGCACAAGGCCAAGACCTGAAGCAAGACATGATTGACAATACGCAGCGGAACATATTACAGATAGTAGAAGCAGCAGCGAACATACTTCAGAATACATGCATTCAACACAATGGTAACAAGAAATAATTCTCTTTATTGATTTCATTTGAACAGATTATAATCTCTCGATTCTATCTGATACAATGTTACATTCTCTCAAAACTTTACAGATTACAATGATCACGTTCTCATACATTACATCCCTTTATATACAAAACTAACTCTTGCAACAGATGTCATCTCTTGGCATCTCTTCTGATTTCTGGCTCCTGAGGATGAGGCTCGGGCTATTGCTTCGGACTATCCTTCTCGATGCATATTGCACCTACATGCAGACTAATGGTGGGTCAGTATATCAGCGTACTGGTAATTGTGAACAAATAGCTACATTCTTCTGAAACGATCACAGTTCATTTAGTGAGAAAACATTTTCTTGTGATGTGATCTTACTACTTTTACCTATGTTCATTCCATGTAAACAGAGTCAGTTTACATCTTTTTTTGAAAACATCTTTGAAAAGCCACAGTTTATTTCTTTACACTTCATGTCAAGCATACAAGGGACTATTCATTTCTGTGGAGTACGCATCGTGTGTCATGAGCATATTCATTTCTCTGTTCAAGCAACTCATAGAAAAAAATTATAAGCACGATATCATATCTCTTCTCTAAAGGGGACATAGCATTTCATTGCACAGACAAGTCTCTGCAAGCAATTCATGTCAAAGATTTAAGCAATACATATGTATCACTTTTAAGTGATTCTTACCATAGCCGACCGTCCATCACTGCACAAGACAAGGATTAGCATAAACAAGATAAAACCAACATTGTTCTCTGTCCGTCTCTGTATCGTTAGCTCTCAGCAAATATTCTTTTGTCGACTCATGCAACTCGATTGGCAGTTGTGATGCAAGGCCCAGCTCTGCACTAATATATACGTAGACAAGTAGTTGTGACGCTCCGGGTCAGCTTGTACTGATAATGCACATACTAGCAACTGTGCGCATGGTTCAGCTCTTCACCAACCGACATCTATATGCTGGTCCATGGAAAACCCATGATTTAGCCACTGTGACTCTTGGGTTTAGCTCGTCGCTAGTGGACACTCTATACAACCCTTGGTCTTTTTACCGCAGGGTGTTACTCTATTCCCCTAGGCCAAACGGCTCCGGTGCCCCGGAACCGGTCGTGAGGATCTATACTTGTGCACAAGTTGTCCAAGACCAATGCAAATGCAGCTATTGGATAAAACTATCATGCATCAATCGAGCAACTTGTAAACATTATCATCTTCTTCTTTTTCATGTATCGAGTCAATCGCTCTACTCTTTTCTCTATACAGACAAGCCGTATCATCTCTTTTAACAGCACAATATGCCTTCTCTGTACATCTCTGTCCTTATAGCAACAATCGGGGGACAATAAACAATCTTTGGTTAAGCAAGCACGATAACAACAAGCATGAACTCTACTCTTGATAATCATACTCCATTCAGGGACATGTAAACATTCTCTTTTCTTTTATTATTAAGCATGGTAACAGTTCATTCATTCGAGACACATCTCTAATTTAGCACAGCATCAACTCATTGATTTAACATGGGAATATTTTATCGATCAAGGCAACATTCATTTCTTAATAAGGCATCATGTCGTTACTTATTAGCATACAACAATTCCTCTTCTTAGCATACAGGTTAACTCTTTTCTTGTTCTTAGCATAGCAACATGTAAAATCTCTTACAAGCATACTCAATGATTACCATCTTGTTGTTAGCAACAATATTCATTCAAAAACTCTGATTCTTATTAGGCGCAAGCAAATCATAAATGAGTCTTTGTCCCCTCACCTAGATCAATCGTCTTCTGTTGCAGAGCCAGCAATCCGATTTCTCTGCCTATCTAGTGCCTTCGCGGAGCGGGACACTACAGTAAATCCTAGGCAGAGGTCTGCAGCACCGTGAATAGGCGGACGGAGGAAACCATAGAGTATGTAGAACCTAAGCAGGTTAATGGCAAAAAATGAGCGGTTTTCACAATGGAGGAGATAGAAGAAGCAATCGCTCATTAGAAGAACACACTGATCCTCTATGTGTTAGCTGACCGCGCCTTCTTTGGACATATACGCGCATTCACGGCTAGAGTCACTACGCCAAAACATGCATTTTTCGACAGACCAAAACAGTCGTAAATCACGTTTAACGACAGTTTTGGTCTGTCAGACGATCCGTCGTTACTAGCGCGTCCCAAAATTTAAACGACAGTTTTGGACTGTCATTTAATACTTGAATAAAACGACAGTTCTTATCTGTCAATTAAAAACAACGGATTAAAACTGTCAAATAACGTGTGAATTGGTTGAATACTACTTTTGCTTTTTCAATAGTTCATGTCTGTCGTTTTTTTGGAAATCTAATAATAAAGAATCTCAAATCTTTCATATCAGATCTATTTAAACCTGTTCATCTTCTATATAAATTGAAACACATCTGAAAATAAAATTTTATATCGACATCAACAACCATCGACAATGGAAAAAATTAATCCAAATAGTATTAAGTAATAAATGTATCAAGTTTACATAGCACCAATCTATCAAAACATAAAAAGTAACTCCAATGTTGCTAGCTCACAATATTTTTATTCTCATGATGAACAAAAAGAAGACAATGATATTGCTTGCTTACAAGTGCACTACAAAAAAAAAGAATTTTAAAACCTCACAAACTGAACCGAATATTTTGGCCAATTGATCATTTTCCCGATAGTAATATCATCAAACTTTCCATCTCTATCGAACAACATCTCATTGCCGTCAAAAACGTCATCGATAATAATATTATAAGCTTTATCATTCAATGGTGCATCTGTATTCACACGTCCAATAGCAACAGCTTTCTTTCTAAAGTTCTTCAAAAGACAAGTCTTTATGGGCAAGATAGACTGATCATGTCCCTATATACAAACATAAAAAACATGAGTATAGAATTAAGCTAATGCATATATAAGGAGCAAGTCTTGATAGATCAACATTAAATAAGAAAGAATGGGTTGAACCAATTATTTTGTGATATAGAAAAATATTTATCCACATGTTATAATATATGGGTTGAACCTACTAGACAAAAAGAAACTTACATAAATGTGGGTTGTATTTGGATCCAAATCTGAGAGAGATCATGCATATATCAACATGTAGCGAGGAAAAGAACATAAAATATATCCACATGTAAATTGGACATATTTTCTGTTTGCTTCATAGTTAAATCAGACAAGGTAATATGCAAGATTGAAGGTGATATGGATACATATTGTCATATACAACAAACAGACAAGGTAATATGCAAGATTGACTTGATGTAGAAACTACTCACCTCAGAAGGACTAGGAATGTGAAATTGTGATGAAGATTGACTTGATGTAGGAGTGTTAGATGCTGCAGCCTGCATGGAGGCTACTGTTTGTTCAAGATTCTCTATCCGATTTAGAAAAGCATCGTTCTTTTGCTTTTCTCTACGAGCAATCTCCCGACTTGCAGCTGAAGCACGAATCTCCGTCTTTAAAACACCTTGACCCATTCCATGCACATAACCCTTACCATCACGGCCCAATACCTAAACAATTTTTAGAAGAAGAGATTAATTATATAGTATGAACTTGTAAAAAATTATAAACAAACATGAAAACTAATTAGAATCATATAAACCATTGCAACAGCATCATTGTCCAAATCTTTCTCTCCTAAGTAGGGATCTTCATCTATAAGCCTTTTAATTTTTTCCTACAAGATAAACAGGAGACAAATATAACTATTAAGTATTCAGATTTGCTAAATATAATGAGAAGAAAGAAGTCAAAATTTAAGCTTACTAAGTATTCGAACCCGGTCGTAGACTGGGTAACACGCGTAGGATGATTTTTACTAGTGTTTAGATGTGTGGCCAAGTACAACACAGATCTATTAACTTCACCTGTAGGACTTGCCTTTTTCTACATCAAGACAAGAAATAGGCTATTAACATAATTTCATATTGCATTGAAATATGAAAAAATGATAGATAATATATTATTAACATCTTTACCAGTTCATGCGCTACCCTCGCACAACCTTTCCTACCAGTTGTATGTAATATCTTAACCTTTTTTCTCGCATTCCTTCCACAATCACGACGAACTTGATCTTCTTCTGTAGAATGTAATTCAACAAAAGCTTCCCAATCTTCTTTCTTTATATCTTCTACCACAATATTTTTACGCTCTGCAGCAGTTCCAGCCCTATCATAAATCTTTCGAAGTTCTCCCTTCCAATTCCTCCAAGCACTATTAGCTTTTTTCAAAACTTTATCTTTATAAATTTCTGGTACTTGATATGAAATCTGCAATAACAAAAAAAAATCAAATTAGTAACAAAATGAGGCAAAATTTAACATGTTAGAAACACATCAGTAATGGAAACACGGAAACAAAGTTTAATTGGCATACCATTGCAGAAGTGTAAATAAACTAGATTATGTTCTAGTTAACTAAGTATTCCCAGTTTCCATCGATTAAGTTAATTCCCTCATAACCCACTTGTTAGCAAAAAGCACACACAATAGTACATCTCCCATTCAGCAACCAATTCCACGGCCGTTTAATTTCACATTTGAGTTTCGCTTCTAATTGATAGAAATGAGATTCTCTTTCCTGATCCCCCCCAGCAATCTTATATGCATCCATATTAAACCTGGGAATACTCAAGCAACACTGGGAATTCTTTTTCCTGAGATTCCTTCTATTTTGCAAAAAAGTATAAGCAGAAGTAGATTATAGCAGGACCAGTAATAATAAGTAGGAAAGATCATATACAGATCATATACAGGTAATACAATTCCATTTATTTTTATTACTCATTTACACCCGTATCATCTAATAAAGGGTGTAGAATTTGCAAATTAGCTCAGGGAACAAAATTATTGCTTTCCAATTTAACTGGAACAACGCCTGAGAGCATTACTCAGACACCTGATTGCCTGAACATCTGGGGCCAAATCAGGCAGCTTGATTGAACAGTGCCAACTGGTGAATCTCAAGACACCAAGGTGCATACTCTTGTCGCCTGAGGCGAGCGCTTAGGCTTCATCTTTAAATAACTGCCCCCTCCCAGATTCATATTGCATGTGGAGAGCATCAGACATGTAGCAGATACATTCAAGTACCCATATCTTTTTTCTTTTAAAATGAAGCAATGACCACAGGATATGAAGATAAGCAGTTTAAAATCATGGAACCAATTTAATGGATTGTGATATGTAATGTGTTTAGAGGTTATTTGCTCTTGCACCTATATTCGACTTATGAGGGTCCTAGACCGATATACCTATTCTGCTACATTGATAGCAAGAACTGCCCTATTTGTATTCGTGTATCTGCATCTCATATACCTATCCATGCTACATTGATAGAAACATAGTCATAAATTAGTGCTACATCTGGGATTTGAGCCCGAATCCTAACAATTTGGAATTAATGATACATCATCAAACAGAATATGTTCATCTAAACACAAGATAAATATTTAAAAGTTTTAACCTATGCATCCATAGCTAGCTGAGTGAATACTTTAACCAGACATAATTTCAATGGAAACCCATGGTTTACAATATATACCACATCTGTTAAGTTTAGGGAATAAGCACGATTAAGGCATTCTGAATACAATCAACAATGTTGATTTACAATATGGATGATCGTTATAGTTTTTCTCCCTCCATTTACACAAACTCCTATATATTTGAAAAACATTACTCAAGTTTAACCTCATTTCATTTGTAGTAGGAAATGCTCATCAGAACTGAAGTAATGAACACATATTACCAATCCCAAACAGATTAACAAGAATTGATGGAAGCAACAACGCTGGGATGCTGTAGATGTTTGATAAGCAGTAAAATATAATACCAACCTAATATCACACCATCTACATCACTGTGATATTATAAACCCCTTGATCAGTTTCCTTTAGGATCTTAATCCAGAGATAGTAATCCAGAGTAATGAACACATCTAATATCACACCAATCCCAAACAGATTAACAAGAATTGATGGAAGCAACAAGAATATGATATTATAAACCCCTTGATCAGTTTCCTTTAGAAAATTTATATTTATTTAATTATGAGTAATGTTGGAAATAACCACCATACGATACCAAGAACTCATTAAAACCTAATATCACACCATCTACATCACTGTGATACTCAAAGAGTATCAGTAGAGATCTATTAACATGGGTGTGATTCCTATCAGACCAATCTTAGGGGGGGTCGTGTGACATATTGGAACCTGGTAGTTATGGGCATGATGTTTTGGGTTGGAAACCCTTAGGATCTTAATCCAGAAATAGGCAGGGCCTGATTTCAAGAACTGGGAACACTTGGAATCAGCCAAGGAAGACCATAACATTTCTTGTTCATCACCACTCCTCGTGTAACCTGGTAACCATGCTAGGCTAGTACCTGCAGGGTTAAGATACTGCAGCCAGGGCTTGTGTCAAGCCTTAAGTGGCAATCTGGATAACCCCTGGGCCCTTCGACACGATAAACATGTACATAATTAATTGATAACCTATGTACTAGGTATCTGTATTATAGAACACCAGTATCTCGATAAATAGATATAACTCTGTGAGGAACACTCCTATACAGTGTACATCAGAGACCAGTTTCGCATTCACAAGAATACCCCATTTGATGTTCTGCCTCTTAGACATTCCCTGCATCCACTCAAGTCCAACCCTTGATGATCAATTCCCCATTTTACCTGAACAACAAGGTTCAGCCATCTTGTTTCACTAGAGTATCAGACACATCATGAGTATCAATACTCATATTCCCATATCCTCATGGCAGTCCAGACTACATGTCCAGTCCAGGCAGCTTGATTAAACAGTGCCAACTGGTGAATCTCAAGACACCAAGGTGCATACTCTTGTCGCCTGAGGCGAGCGCTTAGGCTTTATCTTTAAATAACTGCTCCCTCCCAGATTCATATTGCATGTGGAGATGCATCAGACATGTAGTAGATACATTCAAGTACCCATATCTTTTTTCTTTTAAAATGAAGCAATGACCACAGGATATGCAGATAAGCAGTTTAAAATCATGGAACCAATTTAATGGATTGTGATATGTAATATGTTTAGAGGTTATTTGCTCTTGCACCTATATTCGACTTATGAGGGTCCTAGACCGATATACCTATTCTGCTACATTGATAGCAAGAACTGCCCTATTTGTATTCGTGTACCTGCATCTCATATACCTATCCATGCTATATTGATAGAAACATAGTCATAAATTAGTGCTACATCTGGGATTTGAGCCCGAATCCTAACAATTTGGAATTAATGATACATCATCAAACAGAATATGTTCATCTAAACACAAGATAAATGTTTAAAAGTTTTAACCTATGCATCCATAGCTAGCTGAGTGAATACTTTAACCAGACATAATTTCAATGGAAATCCATGGTTTACAATATATACCACATCTGTTAAGTTTAGGGAATAAGCACGATTAAGGCATTCTGAATACAATCAACAATGTTGATTTACAATATGGATGATCGTTATAGTTTTTCTCCCTCCATTTACACAAACTCCTATATATTTGAAAAACATTACTCAAGTTTAACCTCATTTCATTTGTAGTAGGAAATGCTCATCAGAACTGAAGTAATGAACACATATTACCAATCCCAAATAGATTAACAAGAATTGATGGAACCAACAACACTGGGATGCTGTAGATGTTTGATGAGCAGTAAAATATAATACCAACCTAATATCACACCATCTACATCACTGTGATATTGTAAACCCCTTGATCAGTTTCCTTTAGGATCTTAATCCAGAGATAGTAATCCAGAGTAATGAACACATCTAATATCACACCAATCCCAAACAGATTAACAAGAATTGATGGAAGCAACAAGAATATGATATTGTAAACCCCTTGATCAGTTTCCTTTAGAAAATTTCTATTTATTTAATTATGAGTAATGTTGGGAATAACCACCATACGATACCAAGAACTCATTAAAACCTAATATCACACCATCTACATCACTGTGATACTCAAAGAGTATCAGTAGAGATCTATTAACAGGGGTGTGATTCCTATCAGACTAATCTTAGGGGGGGGGGTCGTGTGACATATTGGAACCTGGTAGTTATGGGCATGATGTTTTGGGTTAGAAACCCTTAGGATCTTAATCCAGAAATAGGCAGGGCCTGATTTCAAGAACTAGGAACACTTGGAATCAGCCAAGGAAGACCATAACATTTTTCGATCATCACCACTCCTCGTGTAACCTGGTAACCATGCTAGGCTAGTACCTGCAGGGTTAAGATACTGCAGCCAGGGCTTGTGTCAAGCCTTGAGTGGCAATCAGGATAACCCCTGGGCCCTTCGACACGATAAACATGTACAGAATTAATTGATAACCTATGTACTAGGTATCTGTATTATAGAACACCAGTATCTCGATAAATAGATATAACTCTGTGAGGAACACTCCTATACAGTGTACATCAGAGACCAGTTTCGCATTCACAAGAATACCCCATTTGATGTTCTGCCTCTTAGACATTCCCTGCATTCACTCAAGTCCAACCCGTGATGATCAATTCCCCATTTTACCTGAACAACAAGGTTCAGCCATCTTGTTTTACTAGAGTATCAGACACATCATGAGTATCAATACTCATATTCCCATATCCTCATGGCAGTCCAGACCACATGTCCAGTCCAGGCAGCTTGATTGAACAGTGCCAACTGGTGAATCTCAAGACACCAAGGTGCATACTCTTGTCGCCTGAGGCGAGCGCTTAGGCTTCATCTTTAAATAACTGCCCCCTCCCAGATTCATATTGCATGTGCAGATGCATCAGACATGTAGCAGATACATTCAAGTACCCATATCTTTTTTCTTTTAAAATGAAGCAATGACCACAGGATATGAAGATAAGCAGTTTAAAATCATGGAACCAATTTAATGGATTGTGATATGTAATGTGTTTAGAGGTTATTTGCTCTTGCACCTATATTCGACTTATGAGGGTCCTAGACCGATATACCTATTCTGCTACATTGATAGCAAGAACTGCCCTATTTGTATTCGTGTATCTGCATCTCATATACCTATCCATGCTACATTGATAGAAACATAGTCATAAATTAGTGCTACATCTGGGATTTGAGCCCGAATCCTAACAATTTGGAATTAATGATACATCATCAAACAGAATATGTTCATCTAAACACAAGATAAATATTTAAAAGTTTTAACCTATGCATCCATAGCTAGCTGAGTGAATACTTTAACCAGACATAATTTCAATGGAAACCCATGGTTTACAATATATACCACATCTGTTAAGTTTAGGGAATAAGCACGATTAAGGCATTCTGAATACAATCAACAATGTTGATTTACATATGGATGATCGTTATAGTTTTTCTCCCTCCATTTACACAAACTCCTATATATTTGAAAAACATTACTCAAGTTTAACCTCATTTCATTTGTAGTAGGAAATGCTCATCAGAACTGAAGTAATGAACACATATTACCAATCCCAAACAGATTAACAAGAATTGATGGAAGCAACAACGCTGGGATGCTGTAGATGTCTGATGAGCAGTAAAATATAATACCAACCTAATATCACACCATCTACATCACTGTGATATTGTAAACCCCTTGATCAGTTTCCTTTAGGATCTTAATCCAGAGATAGTAATCCAGAGTAATGAACACATCTAATATCACACCATTCCCAAACAGATTAACAAGAATTGATGGAAGCAACAAGAATATGATATTGTAAACCCCTTGATCAGTTTCCTTTAGAAAATTTCTATTTATTTAATTATGAGTAATGTTGGGAATAACCACCATACGATACCAAGAACTCATTAAAACCTAATATCACACCATCTACATCACTGTGATACTCAAAGAGTATCAGTAGAGATCTATTAACAGGGGTGTGATTCCTATCAGACCAATCTTAGGGGGGTCGTGTGACATATTGGAACCTGGTAGTTATGGGCATGATGTTTTGGGTTGGGAACCCTTAGGATCTTAATCCGGAGATAAGCAGGGCCTGATTTCAAGAACTGGGAACACTTGGAATCAGCTAAGGAAGACCATAACATTTCTCGATCATCACCACTCCTTGTGTAACCTGGTAACCATGCTAGGCTAGTACCTGCAGGGTTAAGATACTGCAGCCAGGGCTTGTGTCAAGCCTTGAGTGGCAATCAGGATAACCCCTGGGCCCTTCGATACGATAAACATGTACAGAATTAATTGATAACCTATGTACTAGGTATCTGTATTGTAGAACACCAGTATCTCGATAAATAGATATAACTCTGTGAGGAACACTCCTATACAGTGTACATCAGAGACCAGTTTCGCATTCATAAGAATACCCTATTTGATGTTCTGCCTCTTAGACATTCCCTGCATCCACTCAAGTCCAACCCTTGATGATCAATTCCCCATTTTACCTGAACAACACGGTTCAGCCATCTTGTTTCACTAGAGTATCAGACACATCATGAGTATCAATACTCATATTCCCATATCCTCATGGCAGTCCAGACCACATGTCCAGTCCCCATATCCTCATAGCAGTCCAGACCACATGTCAGCTTATCATTAAAACTACCAAAGTGTCAAAACTAACAGCTTGTGGTAATATTATATAATGTTACATGAAAATAAGGAAACTAATGTCAAGATATGTTCATCTTTAGCTATAAAAAATTCACTGTAGAGTAGCCATTCGTGGTCTTTTTATTCTTGGAATAGATTACAAACTCATTCATCATGTGGGAATTTTCTTACAAGTACTTTTGTCCAACAATTCCTTGCAGGAGTTTCATCTTTCTCAAACTTATCATGATGCACTGTTCAAGTTGGAAGCTAAAGATTACACAAGAGCTCGTGAACTCTTTGAAGTTGTTCTAAAAGATCCTATAATATCAAATTCTTAGGTAATTTTAGCTTAGAAGTATCAGTTTATACTTATACTATACATCTGGTTGTTTTCTCTGATCCTTCCATTCTTTGTAGGCTGGATGAAATCTCTAATTATTAGTTTCTAACCTTGACTAACTATCCAGTGATGACTCGAGCCTTAATGAGAAGATAGGTCATCCAATATTGTTCTCTTTTTGTGAATGTTAAACTTGATTCCTGTCAATATTTTTGTGTTGATATATTCCTTAGTTAGATTGATTGTTTTTCTAGTCCCCATATATATTCAGGTTCAGCCATCTTGTTTCACTAGAGTATCAATACTCATATTCCCATATCCTCATGGCAGTCCAGACCACATGTCCAGTCCCCATATACATTCAGTTCCTGAACCTTGATGCATCCTCAACTGATACTTGAGTAGGATAAATGAAATGCTTATATCATAATTCAAATAATGGACTCTAGAGACAGTAGACATACAACTAAACAATTGAAACAATTGAACAGATGCCATCAGCAGCAGGTTTTTGAGTCCATGCACATGAACAGGTGGTAGTGCACTTGCACAGCAAGAGCCACAGGCAGCAGGGGCATGGGGATCACCCTGTGCACAGGTGTTGCCTGTGCAGTGTGCACATAGCAGTATAGGACACTAATAATGTAGCAGGACTGAATCAAAATATGTTCTTCTTTAAGAAACCAAATTTACTCACCTTAACACTTTTCCATATGTCTTCTTTAATACTTTTTGGAACTCGTCTCCAATCCTCAATTCCAGGTGGACAATGTGCTTTTGCTATCTTTCTAACAGTCGATGAAAATTGTGTTGATCCAATATCCACAGGTTGTCCATACTCATTAAATATTATTACCTTTTGTGTACCTATGGAAAAAATTCCAATATTAGGACTAATTGTCGTCAACATGATAATTGAAACTAAGAAAACAAACACAAAAATGACCAACTGATTGATTTTGTGTACTTGTGTTTCCTTGACTCCCACTTGAACTGTTATTGCCGTCAACATGATTTTCTATACTTGTGTTTCCAGTACTGTTTACTCCATTTACTCCATCACCTGACATAATGAAACTAAAAGCAAACACAAATAACATCAAATAACAAACTGAAATGTATCGTCACATTAATATTTACTAAGATTAAAAAACACATTTCTGTAAAAAAACAAAACTAAGAAAGCAACTACAATGTTGATAACCAAACAAACACAAGTAACTAAAATGTCAATAACCAAACAAACACAAATATCCTCAGATTACACAAGTGTCATCACAATCTAAAATATCAATAATCAGTAATTTTCATCATCTTCTAAAACTTCAGCAAGTGCTGCTGATATCGATAAAGCTTCGTCAGCTGCACCAGTAAAAACAAACGGATCTTCATAAGCATCCACTTCATGACTTAGTTTTTTCGGGGACTCTAAAACAACATGCCAATTATCTCGGGTTTCATCCTTGCAGTAGAAGACTTGAGTTGCTTGTGAAGCATGGATAAATGGCTCATCATCTTCACTTGTGTTTTTTTTAAACCTCGTAAAATTTACGAAAATCAAATTTGCCTCTGGATCCACTATACATCCATTTACTTTGTCTTCCGTACGCACCCATTCACAATAGAAGACTGTTTGTGTGAAATCATAATAATTCAATTCAAGAATTTGTTTGACAACGCCATAATAAGCTGCATCCGCATCCTCAATGTTCTTATTTTTGGCACTTGCTCTAAAAGAGGTTAGAGCATTCATGGCAACACCACTGTTTTGTGTGGTCAAGTTTAGCTCAGCATCGGCTGTATAAAAAATATACCCATTTACTGTATAGGCATTATACAATATAGTTTTATAATCTGGACCATTCGCAAGCCTCTTAAAAGGAGTCATTTCCACATTCTGAAGTTGTTGTCTTATCCAAGGAATATAATCCATGGGCTTCTTTGTTTGGAGACTTCCTCTCTGATTTTTTCTACTAGATTTAAGGCTCTGAACATATACTTTGTATTTCCTGTAAAAATAAAGTATATAAAGCTACTTTAATCACTTTGTGTTTCAATTTACAAAGTACAGAAAGAAAATTGAACTGAGATTTTAATTAAAATTGTGTTAAAGTGTTTCTTACTCCTCACATTCAGTATTTTTTGTAGAATGCTTCAAAACCCATTTGCGTGCTTGTTCGTATTGCAAACTAGACAGACGGTAACCTTTTCCTTCAGTATTGATTGGGTATGGACCTTCGACATCATCATCGGTATATATCTTTCCTTCATGCTTATAGCTTTTTTGCTTACCTTCAGGAATGTACTCCATGCAATATCTTATTGCTTCTTCTAAGATATATTGCTCAGCAATAGATCCCTCGATAAACGTCTTGTTCCGACCATACCGTTTGTAAGTTTTCATCATCCTACATAAAAGTTCCCATGTTCATAGCCCAAATCACATAGAATATGAGTTAAAATAAGAGAATTTTAAAGGGTTCTTCAGATTTTACCTTTCAAAAGGATACATCCACCTATATCTAACCGGTCCACAAACAAGGGCTTCTTCTGCTAAGTGTACAACAACGTGTGTCATGGAAACAAAAAATGACGGCGGAAAATACATTTCAAACACACACAATGTCTCCACGAGGCGTTGATACATGATAGAAAGCTCTTTGCGATCAATAACCTTAGAGCAGAGAACTTTGAAGAATATTGAGAGTTGTCGAATTGCCGCACGCAAAGGCTTATCCTTTTTGAACCCATGCATCAGAAATACTGGTAGCAACCCTTGCATGAGAATGTGATAATCGTGAGACTTCAATCCTTTGAATTGTAATTCCTGAAAACATACTTTATGTTTCCAATTCCCGCTGTAACCGATAGGAACCTTCAAGTTACTAAGAGTTTTACAAATTATTTCTCTCTCTCTGACTTAGTTAAGGAAAAAGGTGCCTTCGGCATAATTTCTTTGCCATTTTGTTTCACCAACCATAATTTTTTCTTTATCTTCGACAACTCTAAATCTCTACGTGCTTCAATACCGTCCTTAGACTTCCCCTTAGTGTCCATTATTATTGCAAACAAATTTTTAGCAAAATTCTTTTCTACGTGCATCACATCCACATTGTGACGAATAGGCAATTCCTGTCATAAAAGAAAAATATGTTCATAATAGATCTTCCCGAAGTAGTCAACATATTAAGACAATAAAAATGTTATCAAATAAAAGAACATTAATCACCTTCCAATATGACAAATCAAATAGAATTGATTTCTTCGACCATGGAATACTTGTATCATTTGAACGCTTCCTCTTGTTACCTGCCACCTTTCCGAACTCCGTCTGGACAGTTTGTATCTTACTTAATATTTGGGAACCAGATAAACGTTTAGGAGCCTTTCTATGTTCTTCATATCCGTTAAATTTTGACTTTTGAGTTCTAAAAGGATGTGAATCATCTCTTAGGAATCTTCTATGACCCATGTAAGCAAACTTCTTTCCATTAGTTAGCCACTCCGCATCTGTTCCTTCACCACATACAGGACAACCATATCTTCCAGCAGTTCTATATCCAGAAATATGTGCATAGGCAGGAAAATCATGTATGCACCACATCAAAATTGCTTTCATCGTAAAGTTCATCTTTGTCAAAGAATCATATGTTATGCTTCCAACAGACCACAACTCATTCAACTCATCGACTAATGGTTGCAAATAGACATCAATGTTATGGCCGGGACCACTAGGACCAGGAATTAACATTGTTAACATGGTAAATTCCTTTTTCATGCATAGAGATGGAAGAAGATTGTATGGGACGATCATGACAGGCCAACAACTGTAGGAGTTGTTCATCCCAAAAGGATTAAAACCATCGGTAGCGAGTCCTAGACGAACATTCCGTGTATCAGTAACAAACTCAGGCCACTTCATATTTATAGATTTCCAACAAGAGGAATCCACTGGATGTCTCATGTGTGTACTGCTATCTTCTGCATGCTCATGCCATCTCATCTTATCAGCTATCCATCGCACTCTATACATACGCTGCAACCGTTCAGTAATTGGAAAGTACCTTAGTTTCTTCCTCGGTAACTTTTTACCTTCTGTTTTTGAGTTTTCAGTAGGTTTCCATCTAGCTTCACCACACTTGGGACAATTTTCTTTATCTGCATTTTCTTTCATATAGAGTATACAATCATTAGGGCAAGCATGAATAATCTCACACTTCATGCGAAAGGCTTGACTATATTCTTAGCTTTGTGTATGGTTTCCGGTAAAGTATTTCCATCTGGTAAAATCTTCTTTATAAATTGCAACATTTCTGTAAAAATGCCTCGGAACATTGATGTCTAGCTTTCATGCTTAATAATTCCACTGTTGCTGACAATTTTGTATGTAGACCCTCACAAGAAGGATATAGGGGTTGCATTGCATCTTCTAGCTTCTTCTTATAATCAACATCAAAGTCATCTTGATAATCTGGATCATTACATTGATTAGACTCATCCAAGCATTCTTCAAGGTCCTCAAGATCAACGCGTCCAAATGTGTCATGAAACATGTCCGCCATTCTCGGAAAGGCATCTCCAGTACAATCATTAATTGATGATGAACTAGGAACATGAACGTTGTCGACACTTCCAGGAAGTTGTTCTCCATGATTAACCCAAGTTCTGTATGACTTGTCTACTCCATTACAAACCAAATGCTCAGCTATCACCTTTAGACTTTTTTTTCCCTCTATTATAATTACGACATTTATCACATGGGCAAAGATACCAATTATTTCCTCCCAAAGTATCCTTTGTGAACTTAATGAATGATGTGACGCCTTCAAGATATTCGACTGATAATTTAGGAGCATCCATCCAATCCTTACTTGGGTGTGTATGAGACATCTACATATCCAAAAGATATATTTGCATCATTCATTAAGTCATAGGAAAAAAATGAACTCAATGAAAAAAAAGAAGCATACAAATCTGAAAACATTTGGAGCATTCATTAAGTTCACAAAAGAGTAGAAGAGCAAGATAGATTTGACAAATGAGGTTATATTGTAAAGGAATTTAATCTGGACTGTCGGATCTAGATCATGTTTTAATGCGACTAATTTGGACCCTTGGATTTAGATCATGTTTTAATCATTGTAGTGTTCTATATATTTCACTAAAAAAATTATTCACCTGTACAATTTTGTACTGGTTTCAGCTAATATACATCTATTAGTCAACACACGTGAATACAAGCTGAAATTGGTCTTTCAAACTGCCACAAAAAGAGAGGAAAGCTATGGGAGCTGAATCATTTTGGATATTAGTGCTCAGGTCACCACTTTTTACTATAGTTGGTTGTGCGCTTAAGACTTTCAAAATCAGCCTTACTCATTTTGTGAGGAAATATCTAAAAGTTACAAGCAAGATTTTCTTGAAAATGTATATGTTGTTTAAAGCAACATCATTAGAGAATTTTTTTAGTAAAATCTTCAAGGCACAGTTATAACAAATGAAAGTGCCAGTTAAGATGGCAAACTAGAATTAATAAAAATAAAAGCCATCCATCCTTTAAGAATAAATTGCAGTATAGGTTAAATTTTTAATTGTGATAATGGTAACATTTTCCACTCTGAACCATAACCATGACAGATAACAGTAATTTGAGGATGCATAATTCTAGTTATGTCCACAACAAACCTTTTAGTAGGTTTTTAGAAACATATCATTCGGTAAAAGAAACACCCATTCTTGTGGCATGTAAATATAAATGCAAGGCGAAACACTACACATCATATAAGATCACAATGAAAATTCAAACATTAAACTCAAATAAGTGAAGATGTCGATATTGATAAAATGAACTTATCAATTACTTTTCTACATATGCTCACAGATGAAAGTCACTAAAATCTATATCAAATAAGATCGCAACCTATAATTCACACCATTAAATTGTTTCAGAGAGATACTAAACAGTTTAACCATCAGCATAGGTTTGCCATCTTAAGCAACATATTATATGTTATATGCATCTTAAACAGTTTAATTCTTCTCAAGCTATAACTTCCAACCTATAATATGTTGCTTAGATGCATAGAACATAAGAAATTGACCTTAATGTATAGAATATTAGTGACTTTGCTGACTTTCTCAAGCTGAAGACCACGAGCTAGAGAGACCTGTAGAAGGGTACACAATAGAAAGCCTTGAGTTACCATAACTCGAGTTATAAGATAAATAATATTAATTATGCAGACAAATGCAATTCCATCCATTTAGATATCAGTACTATTCAAAATGTAGCTTAAAGTCCAAATATGGAAGGTTGAAAACATTAAATACCTCGGCAAAGAATGCCAGCACATCTAGCAAGATAATCGAAATTAATGTGAACACGCTAGGTACTACAAACTTCTGCAAAAAAAAAGTTTCTGTTAATAAAATCTCGAAAACACACCAAGTTCCAAGGGTTTACATTGCGAAATGCAGATGATAGATTTTTAAAAATCTTGTCATATGGGAAGATGGAAAAGAATTAAGTCTGAATATCACATATTTCATAAATTTAAAAAAACATTTTTGCATACCGTTAAAAAATTGAATAGAAAGCATGCACTTAATCTTATTGCCTCTAGGATATATCAGAATAGGTCAAAGTTAGTCAGCAACCAGAGATGCCACATGACAGATGACTTTTTATGTGAGAATTTCACATAATAGCTGGAGACCCAAGCCAGTTAGGGGAATTTTTTCAACTCCTTTCTCTTACATTTTGCCTCAGATGAATGCTATTCCACATAGGAAATCATATCACCTTCCTAGTTGTATGTGCATGACTATAACTGCAGATGTTACTATGTATCGATTGGCTTTGAAGTTTTATTGTTAGCAATTTCTCTTGCTGCATGACCCTTCAACAGAAATTTGGCACCATGTCAGAGGATTGAAAACAAGTTGATATCTGGGTGACTCTTTCTCGGTTGCTCTTTCTTTCGAATTACATGTCATGATCTCCTTAGTGGGTATTCCATGAATTTTATCAACTCGCATCTTGATGCACTCTATTGAACACATGCCAACAGGCCAACTAAGTAGTGAACCATACATGAAGACATCACGAAATTATATTAGCAACACAACTGACTTCCTTTTGGGGCCATACAGGTGCAAAATTGTACAGGTGAACATCTTAAGCAACATATTATATGTTCTAAGCAACATA
>JANAVB010027245.1:0-65068 GCA_029216955.1 Iris pallida | reverse complement strand
TGTTATGTGTTAGTGTTTGGGTTTGGCTTAGGCATGATACCTATAGCCTAGGGCTCTTAGCCTATGGGTGTGTCTGTATGCCTAGTGAGTGTCTAGTTAGACTTGTATAGTCTAGAAATGGTGTGTGCTTGCTAGAATAGGCTGGTTAGGCTTAGTGAGACTTGTTTGGCTTAGGCTTGACCTAGTTGACCTAGTTTGACTAGTCTAATTGACCAGAGTTGACCAAAAGTTGACTTGGGTCTAGATTGACCTAGAATCATGTAGAATGCATAGTAGAACTTCATATTATCATTTTTAGACTCATAGTGACTTGTACTGTTCTATAGGAGACAGACACCACTCCTCGGACAGTAGATATTCTTCAGATACTCAGGATACAGGCGAGTACATTCTCTGATCATTTCATATCCTGTTAGAATTATTCTCCTGCTTTAAATTACTTTTACTTTATCTGTCACGTTGGTCACACGGATTAGTACTATATGGATCCCTTCTTGAGATGTTATCCCCTCAGGGAGCATCAGATACTACATTTTCTGTGCGTTTTACTTACATTGTATCACTATTCTTCATGGTTCATTGATCACTTGTGACATGTAATCTCATGATCACAGAGTCTTCCTTGAATCTTCCATTTATGGGCATTCCTAGAATCACCCATTTTTTGGCTTATCATGTACACCCTTCGGGGCCCGTTACATGAATCATAACATAACCTTGCTGGATCCTTGTGTATTGATTGGGGGTATGGAGGAGTAGAAGTAGACATATGAATAATATCCAAGTAGTGTAGCATCAGAATCTTTCCATAGTGTAGTATCAGAATCTCCTATGCCATTCACATGTTTATATTGTACTCTGACTTACTAGCCACTGTTAGTTCTCTGCTTATAGTAGATATTTCTATTACAGTTCTCTCTCTGTTTACATTCTGTACTTTCTTCAGTTTTCAGCATCTTACTTTACTACATGATTATATTTTCTAACCTGCTATGAACTGTTGAGATATAGTGTGCTCGCTCCGTCCTGATTGGACACCGTTGAAAGTTTACAGGGGACGAGGATGAGGATGGTGTTGACACCTTCTATGGGACAGCCATAGACGACACTTGTGAGCTAGACCCTTAGGAGGACCCAGCTCTAGCTGATGACATTACCCCGACTGCCTAGACTAGTTTAGTTAGGCTTTATCTTACTTATGTTGTCTTGGGACTAGTTTAATCTAGGTTTTACTATTTTCTGTCATTTAAGATCTGGATTGTATATATTCTTTCATATTCAGTAGTTGAGACTTGTACTTCCGGATGTTTGCTGAGATGTTATCTTAGGCACTTAGACTTTTGATCATCTGTATTTTATTTGAGTTCTGTATCATCGTGCTTCTTCTTCCTTAGTTGGGATTGAGTTTACATTCTGCTATGTCACCCCCATTCGGGGAGTATAAACTGCTTAGCATTATATTGTTAGATGTTGTGACCTAGGACAGCGTTCTACCGTCGATACTGCGGCGTAGGCTGGATGTACCCACTTCTCGTACCCTTACTCTAGGGTACGGGTCGTGACACGTTTTTAGTGGTGGCCCATGAAGGTCGAGTTTATGTAGTGGTATTCGAACTAGAGTATCACTACAGCCTGCAGTAGGATTAGGATTTTTTGAGGGTACTCAATCACATTAGGAAAAACTCCTAATCAGATTCCTTTTATCTAAATTTGCTGCTTTTTGTCTCCCCTTGAATATAAACTGTTCTCCTTGATTTTTGCTTCATTCTCAGTAATTGCTTCTTGTTTTGATCTGTCTTTATAATGGTTATGGAGACACGATCTCATCGCTCCGGTCCGGGGGATACTATCGAGAGGCTGGCCACCTCTCGTACTGTTCATCAGGGACTCGAGACCGCAGCTCTTGTTGTGCCGACTCAGGTTGGCATGTCTGCTACATTGGAGGTGCACCTCTGTCTGTACAGAGACTTTTTCCCGTTATTTTTGATTTTTCTCAGCAACAGCGGTTCATGCAGCATTAGCAGAAGACCAGGGGAAACCAGCAGGGGCGAGCTATCGTCAGGACAGTCGAGGATGCACAGACCATTAGAGATCTTGCTGTAAGTTTCGTTCTTCTCGATTCCATTTCCGCAATTGTCTTTTATAACTACCTTGAAATCCGATTCCATCTGTTCCTTGCTGATTGATTAATTTGTTATGTTGTTCTTTTGTTATGTTTGTTTTGCTTCAAAAAAACATATGGACTAGGTCACCCAAATCATGGGATCTAGAATCTTCGATAGTCATGTTAGTTGGCATAGTGAGGACATGTAGTCAGATTTTGGATGTATTTCTCGGGTATAGGAATTTAAGGTTTTCGCCGTCGCATGCGGCAATGTAAAAATTTTAAATACCATGAACCTAGAGGTACGTACCTTAGTTAAGGACTCTGTGATTATCGTAGCCTTGCTCACTAGCATGACGAAGACTCTGAGTAACATAATTTTGGACAGACGCATATGATTGTACCCTTCTGTTGTTATAAATAACTTAGGAGTAGGAATATTTAGTTTTGTAGAGCTTATTCATAGGTAGTTCCTTCATAGTATAATGATATGACGACTTGTAGAGTACCTGTACCCTAGAGATGATAGTTAGTAGTGGTATTAGAATAGTAACCCATTGTAGATGATTTCCCTATTGTTTATAATACCAACCAGTTTACATATAGGATGTTAGTATGCCTTACAGCCTTCATGATTGTTATTACTTTTCTTATCTTTTTCCAGTGAGACACCCATGACCAGAGCCTGTCCTTGAATATAGTGGTAGTTTTACCTAAGACTGAGAGGCCTATAAACATATAGATTACAGATGGTGGCATATGGGATATGGGTTTGGTTGGTATCTATAGGTCATTGTTGTATAGGATTATTGACATGTTGTTAGCCTATTGGTCCACTTCCTATTTTAGTAAGTTCTCTTTGTGTTGAGGTCAGTCATGTTGATCAACCTTTATAGGCAGTGTGCAGACCCTTCACTAGAATCCTATTTCCTTGGTTTAGACTTGTACAAGTTGTTCACTACTCAGCCTTCATTATCTACCATGTTGTATCATAGGTTTCACCGGACCATAGTTCAGACCCCAATTATTGACTCACCAATATAACCATCAACCCCTTACCATATTCTGTATATCTGGAGAGCTAGTATCATGCATACTAGAAGTCTACACTCATCCCTTGGGACAGTTCCCTATTCTGTCCCAGTACACCTTACAGTATCTGACTCCTTCATTTGAGGCATGTGGTAGGGAGTGTGTGTTATTAGACCCTGAGTAGAGTTGAGGTGATGAGGGTTAATATATAGTTTGTATATATGTAATGTAATTTGATTGGTACATAGCCTGCACTCATTTGCAGTATACTGCCTATTGCATTCCCTGTACACCAGTCTGGTTTACTTCTTCAGACCACTGTCCTGCATGTAGTTAGTTCAGCCAGATAGAGAGAAGAGCCCAGGTTGATCTAGAGGCATGTTTCAGTCACTATGTAGGTTTCCTTTCACTTTGACTTTACAAGTGGACCCAAATGTCCTGTCCTTTAGCTCATAATTTCAGTCCCCTTGGCATCATTCCCTTTTGCCTATACTGATGATTCAGACCATTCATCCTTAGCCTAAATTCTAACAATCTGTTCAGTCACTTATAAGTTTAGTCTACTTTAACCCTTGGTTGATCAGTCATATATATATATAGATGATATACTTAGGATATATGTGATGGGTTGTTGTTCTTGAGCATATATATGTGGTATTTGGATTGGTGTACTTAACGTGTAGGTAATTAGTTATGGGTGACTTGATAGGATTGGAAAGTTGAGAGCTAGCCTATTATAGAGTTTATCTTTTTGCTAAATTCTGGTTGCCAACACTTAGGTAGCTAGCATAGGTAAAATCCTAAGAAGTTGACCAGCTGATGACCAAGTACTTTGATGTTGAGAAATTGACTAGTGATTGAGCCTTGTCTATGTTTGACCTAGAAGGGGTGCTATCATCTTAATTTCGTGGACGAAATTTTTCTAAGGTGGGTAGGATTGTAACACCCAGTTTTCCAGATGAGGGTAATTTTGAAATTTTGTAATTATAATTATTATTTATTGATATTTATTTTATATTATAATTTTTGGTAATTTTTAATCATTTTTAAACTATTTAAAATTATGACTTGTGATTAGGGTGTTTCATCTACCCCATTTCTAGTTTGAGGATTTTTTTGTCATTTTTTGAATTATTTGAATTTAATATATTATTTGGAATTATTATGAATTATTGAGATTTATTAGAATTTATATGATTTTTGGTATAATTTAATTAAGGATTAATCTAGACTTTGACTAGTGTTGACTTTGGAGCCTAACCTATAAGCTAACCCTAACTAAGGTGACTTGGTTTAGTATGTAACCTTAGTCTAACCTAGATTAACCCATGATTTGTTCATTTAGACTCAAGTTAGAATAGAAGGCTTTTAGTCATAAGCTATGACTTATGGTTTTGAAACCAATGATTATCAACTTAAGCCATAGAGGCCCAAAGCCCATAGTCCATTACTAGAAACCCTAACCCTAATCATCATGGCTGGCCACCTAGGGATCATCCCCCTATTTATACTCTCTTCCATTATGTTAGCCTCTTTAGAAAAGCAAGTTTGGAAAAAGAGGTGTAACGCCCCAGTCCCAAAATACGTAGGACTAGGTACATAGACATGCCAGCTGTATACATATGAAGTATACTCCAATATATGGAAATCTCGTATGAATACATAAGCTGTAAAATACAGTAAACCAAGAGTAATCTAATCTCATCCACGAAATATAAGAATAAAAGATGTCATATAACGAAAATAAATTTTTATTGATACATATAGTTGGGCGGAGACAAATCCACTACCAACTATGAAAAGAAATACAATTATGCAAAAGAATAATTTGGCTAGCGAAGCGAAGACAATCTAAGCGCAATCATCCTCGAAGAAATAGAGATGGTCATAGCTAGAGTTGGAGCACCTGCGAAAGACAAGAACACACCTGGAGAGATAACCAGGTCCTCAGAGGGACATAACAAGACACATAATATCATGCCACATAAACTGAATAAATATTGCTCAAATAAATAAGTCAATTGAATTATAACATGGTCCAATACGCACCTATTGAACGAGCGTACCATCCCCCAACCAAACAAGGACAGGAGATGGTAAACTAATTCACAGTGACGTATCTTTCCATGCTATGAATCCAATATGGTATCCGGACCCCAACAAGGTTCAATACCTTCTCATCGAAGTAGTAAGTCACACCTACAACCAAACAAGGACAAGATGTGACGAACTAATCCGCGATAAGTTATTGTTCCAAGCCACGGTCTGATACAAGTACCCAAACCAAAGGTACTCATACCTAACGGATAAGGGTAGCCTAACCGTTCTAAGTGAATGCATTTTTAAGAACAGTTCATGGTCGCATGACTACCCGGTCAAGTCAATAAAATACCAATACAGTACCTCAGTAGCGAGTCACAACACCATATACTATTCCTCAGTATCGAGCGAGTCTATAGCATATAGTCTACCTATCGTTCCTCAGTAGCGAGCGAGTCTACGATAGATAGGGTGGTAGTCAACTTCCAATCATGTTCTTCCCCCCAATGCCAACTCATAAATGCTAAGTCTTCTAGCATGCAATTCTATTAGCAGTTATTTCCTAACGCACGGTTTATACGTATTGGTGGCCAGTCAATCACGCATGTCCGAGTCCTATATGTGACACACAACAACGTGGTATAAACATGTCAAGGCCTATGAATGCAACACACAAAGGATGGTCCCTTAAATCTAAGTTTAATGTGTAAGATAATACATAGCAAGGAACTGAACAGTAAATTCTAGCAGGTTATGCCATGTATCACAGTTTTATATGCATAAAGAAAATAATAAACATGCATGAAATATGAGCTAAAATAATTAAACAGCAAATGGCAAGGTGTCTTGCCTGAGGGTGGTGCAAGATGTAGCAAAATTCGACAGTCAGAATAGTCCACATGAAAGTCAAAATCCACAAGAAGATCCGTTTGCTGAAACAAACATCACGAACGAGTTTGGAATAAAAGGTATGCCTAGGAAATGCATGTCCAGAAGTCCAATTCTGGATCAGGGGCAAAATCGTAATTTCGGGTCAAAAAGATGTCCGCCGTTGGACCCGTTTTGCACCGAAATGCATGCCAGTACCTATGGTCTCTAAAGTCATCAAACTACATGTCTACGGATTCAGTTTGAGGAGACGAACTCAACGGTATGTCCAGTTTTGGATTCCGATGAGCCGTGCACAAATTCGCCCGTTAGAGCAAGTCGCGGGCCCGCCAAATAGGCGTTCCATGTGACCTTCTCAGAATCAGACCAAACTTGGCATGCAGGACTAGAAAAATGATACGATCCTGCTGGCACAAGTTTTGTCTCTTTACGACGAACGTACACGAAGTTATGGCCAAGTTTGCAAAAGGTCGATACGGGGGTATCTTGACGGATACGCACTGATTTCGCCGTGCACACGAAACAAAATCGAGTTCCGTCAGTTCCCACACATCGACAACATCCATACGCGCCTTTCGATGTGTATAGTGCATGACCACGTCGCCGGTTTGTCGGGGCGTACGCCGTATCTGTGAAAATTTCTAAAATTTTAGTTTTCGAAAGCGAGTTTTTCTGGATTTTTAAAATCAATTATCTTTCTGTATGATGGATGAAAAATAGATCTACAAAAAGGGTCTTGCTCCCATATGTTGTCTGGGGTTCTTTTCAAACAGATTTCAAAACTTTTAATTAACCTAATCGAATCCCCCTTCCAAAACAGGGTCCTCGAGTGCCCGGTTCCCTGTTCAAGGGACAGTTTTCGTCCAATTTTTAGATCGATTTCTCCAGAAATCTACTAATGTTTATGCCAATATATTGGAAGAGGGTTGAAGAGGATCATATCATCTACACGTTGGAACTTACGGCTCGACAAACGATTAAGAGAGGACGGAGAAAATTACCGTAGATGATGTTGGTCCCGGGGTCGGTTGCTGTGGTGACTGGTATGGTCGTTGTACTGCCGGGGCTCTGGCTGCTGTAGCTGGCCGACGTTCGGCCAATGGTGGTGGCGGCTACGTGCGCAAGGCTGGGCATGCTGGGGTTCGGCCACCCAGGGTTCTTCCCTCGCTCTCTCTCGCGATGAACAACAAAATTTGGGTCGCTGCCCCCTTTAAATCGGGATGGGGGGTCGCTCGATTTTGGGATGTCTAGCCTGGGCTCGGCTGCTACTGTTCCAAGGAACAGTAGCGAGCTGGGTTAAGTTCTTTTTTTTTCTTAACTAGCCGTCTATATACTTATATGTACACCCCTTCCTTTTAAGTAATTAATAGTAAAAACACTTTCCAATACCAAATAAATATATATATATATAATATTCAATTAATTTCTATAGCTTTGCCAAAAAAAATTATTTATTTTACTGTATAACAATTTACCAGAAAAAATTACATCTTTCAAATAATCATTTCTTATTATTTAAAAATAACCAAATATTTCTAACATTCAAAAAAACATAAAAATATGATAACCCCCTTTTCCCTATAGAAATATGAATATTGAAAATAAAATAAAAATCATAATCACTAATAATTATTTATTACCAATTATTTAATATATAAAACACTTAAAAATAGTAAATAGGAAAATGAGGGGTTTTACATCCTACCCAACTTATAAAAATTTCGTCCTCGAAATTACAATTTTAATATATATAATTCATAACAATAATCTCAATAAAATATAGCAATAATCTTAACATAAAAAATATAGTAAGGCTGAATACGAAGGGGTCGTGAGTGCAACAATTCATAAATTGATTTCCGAAAAGATGTAGGTGGTAGTTAATAAAAAGAATCCAGTCGACGTCATATTCTACAAGATGGGGTATAACCATTCAAGCCTCTACACAACTTATAGAAGTTGGCTACTCATACAAAATCGTCGTTACACGGCCTTTGAAAAATAATTTCTGATGGAAGGCACAAGAATATTGGTTACTTGTTAACCACAGTCACAGTTTCTAAGCGGTTTTAGATATTGACATGACATTATCGATCAATAACTACCGTAAGAAATGCAACTAAACATTTCCACTCTAGGAGTCATGCTCCTGACAAGCTGGTAGGGACCTCGGGTTTGAGTATACTAAGGGGTGTCAGTTCAGGAGGATTTCTTTCCTCGTCTAACATGGGAAACCAAGAAGTAGTTTGAAGAACTTAGGGAAAGGAAGGATTTATGACCAAGAGTTAGGAATCCATAAAAAGTGCAGAAGACCTTACTATAGTACATGCTTAGATAAGTGTTCGGAACCCTTAAGTCATAATGACTAGTGGGTACGGGATTAGTGTTTGGTATGGTGCAAGAGGCATATGCTTGCTTGGGTGGAAAGCATGTGTCATAGTTGCGATGTGTCTTGTTCGTATCGTGGTTGTTCAATTTGGTCAATGGAATGTGTTGATACTTGCATGGCTAATTCAAATGGAATGGAAATGGGCCCCTATGACTTGTTTTAAGAAATTTATAGCATACATGGGGCATAATTGGATTGGAGCACAAGAAGGTATGTTTTTGTGGGACATGTATGTCATGTATGCGTAGTGGCTTGTCCACTTCATGGGGGTAGAATTTGTTGGAAGACAATGGTTAATGTTGTGCTTCCAAATATCAAATCATAAAAGAGGTATCAAAAATGATACGGATAGAAGTATTCATCATCAAGCAAGGATTCATTAGTTCCCTTGGAACCAAACTTGATTAACTAAGTCTTGGGTTCCATCTGCACTGGCTGGACAAGATTCCAAAATCTACATGAACCATTCCTATCAGATGAGGATGGCCTAGAATGAGTTTTCAACTCGAGTGGTTGAGCTAGTTGTCAGTCGGAGGGGTTATTAGGTTCCTTAAGCCCAATTTACATCATCTATGACTTTTGTGTTTAAGTAGCACAAGAAGGCTCAATTGAGTGGCATACTAGTGGCATGTGCGTAGTGGGCTTCGGGTCGATCACAACCATATATTGGGTCGAAAGTTTTGAGTCGAGGTCGAGTCTCTAACTGAAGTCGGAAAGTATATCGGTATCATGGTAAGGTTTATATCTAGTCATTTTGACCTGAAAGTCGTATCATAAAAATAGAGTACAATGGGATGTGTTCTAGTGGGACATGATATATCTACATGAAGGTGGAGTCGTTTATGTCTTGTATGTGAAGTTTGTTGGAAGGTAACGGCTGGTCTCGTGCTTCGAATATTAAATTCATGGCCGGGGATATTAAATGATCTAAATAGAAAGTGGAAATTCATAAGTCACTAATTTATCCTCCCAACATAACCAATTACCTCAATCAACCGGTGATCCCAAAATTTCTAAAATTTTAGAAGCGATTACAATTACTCACTCTAGAAGCTAGGACACGGTTTTAGGATTGATGAGGTTAGAAGATTTCAAGGTTATGATATCGTACCTCGTCCCTTGATAATAAGGCATGACGTAAAGATATGAATCAAGTTCAAGGATCGTTCCTCGATTCTAATAAATGGAAAACGAGTGTGTACAATGGTACATGATTCGATAGAATAGGGGGATCCACTCTTCTATAGTATACGAGAGCTCGTCGATGGGGTAACGAACTTTAAGGCATGTCATATGAAAGATCTATTAATGACTAAGTCAAAAAAATTCTATTTGTGTCAAGCCTGCTAACTATGGTCATAAGGGTTCTAATGGTATCGAATGCAGTGCTCATGTATTTCTATTGATAACTAGTATAACATAATGACGGACGTCATGCTACAGATATTGGCCGAGCTGGTGAAGGTGTGGTTCTAGGTTCTAGTGCTAAGTCGCCCTTTTTTATAGACTTTTGTACCTAGAGTAACATCTGTTGAGTCTCTAATCTTGGAATAGGCGTCTATCACAATCATTGCTTATCCTTGTTATTGTTCTATTCTTTTCATTGCTAAACTGTGGGCTTGGTCGAGTATGGGTTGGTTTAAGGCATAAGGGTTGCTAGTTAAAGCAAGGATCAAGAAAATAATCAGAGATTATAATAATTGGTTCCTTGAGAAAATATAGTTGCCTTGGCTGGTATTTCGACTAAGGGTAAAATTTTAGTCCTTATCAAATTTAAATGACTCGAAGGTCACGATAGTAGTATGAGGGTCGAGGGAGAACGAGCAGCTTAAGGCAAGGTTGCATTCACACGGCTGGCCGATAGTAGCTACACTTGTGTATACCACTATCACGGCCATAGGGGAATACTCTGTATCTATCTACCAAATACGAGCGTTCGTCCTTCTAAATTATTGAAAGACGAAAGCAATAAAGAGTTCAAGAAAGATGTCATCGAATACAATTATGCGATTCAAAGGCGAGTGTATACTTCAAGAGGAATTGTCAATGCAGTCGCGGATGAGACCCTAGATACCTCTACATCCCAATCCACATGGGGTAATCATATAAAGCGAACCAAGTGCACTACGGTTGATCAGACCATAATACCTTGATTCTAATTAGACAATATGCTTGTGGGCGTCCCCAGTATACATATGTCTTGAACAAGCTCGATAAAGAATAAGCTTGCAAAAGTAGGCTATACATAGCAACATTATTCATGGTAGTTCAAAGTATAAGTAACGGAGATAATAATGAAAGCAGTTATAAATAGTTCAAGTTCTCAAGAATCTACGTCGTGTTCGGTGTTCCAGTTTATACAGTCATCCTACTGTCTTTAGTATCAAGCCTTGGTTGACCAATGGAGTATGGGCTACTAAAACTCTATGTACTCTAGGTTATCATATCTTCCTACACTAGCATATATTTATTATCACTCAGTTACACCTCGGTAATAGGTTACAAGGACTGGGGGTGATAGGCCGTGAGGCATACTACTCAACTTATAAAAATTTTAACTAATAGAGTGATTGAGAAACATAACAGGTATTCCTAATATGAATCATCTTTCTAACCTCTTTATCAAGTACGAAGAAGAAAAGGTAAGAGATACAGTGAAAGGAATCAATAGAAGGAAGTCAAGGTAATCGGACGAGAGTTCGAAATTGGAATCAAGGAAGGAGGTCAACCTTGTGGATGAGATTCCTAAATTCTAATCCTATATGTAGGCTCACATCGGTACAGTAACATAACCGAAGTGACAAACTTGACCTGCATGGGCCACCACAAAAATATGTAACACCCCAGTCCCAAAATACGTAGGACTAGGTACATAGACATGCCAGTTGTATACATACGAAGTATACTCCAATATATGGAAATCTCTTATGAATACATAAGCTGTAAAATGCAGTAAACCAAGAGTAATCTAATCTCATCCACGAAATATAAGAATAAAAGATGTCATATAATGAAAATAAATTTTTATTGATACATATAGTTGGGCGGAGACAAATCCACTACCAACTATGAAAAGCAATACAATATATGCAAAAGAATAATTTTGGCTAGCGAAGCGAAGACAATCTAAGCGCAATCATCCTCGAAGAAATAGAGATGGTCACAGCTAGAGTTAGAGCACCTGCGGAAGACAAGAACACACACCTGGAGAGATAACCAGGTCCTCAGAGGGACGTAACAAGACACATAATATCATGTCACATAAACTGAATAAATATTGCTCAAATAAATAAGTCAATTGAATTATAACATGGTCCAATACGCACCTATTGAACGAGCGTACCATCCCCCCAACCAAACAAGGACAGAAGATGGTAAACTAATTTACGGTGACGTATCTTTCCATGCTATGAATCCAATATGGTATCCGGACCCCAACAAGGTTCAATACCTTCTCATCGAAGTAGTAAGTCACACCTACAACCAAACAAGGACAAGATGTGACGAACTAATCCGCGACAAGTTATTGTTCTAAGCCACGGTCAGATACAAGTACCCAAACCAAAGGTACTCATACCTAACGGATAAGGGTAGCCTAACCGTTCTAAGTGAATGCGGCTTTAAGAACAGTTCATGGTCGCATGACTACCCGGTCAAGTCAATAAAATACCAATACAGTACCTCAGTAGCGAGTCACAACACCATATACTATTCCTCAGTATCGAGCGAGTCTATAGCATAGTCTACCTATCGTTCCTCAGTAGCGAGCGAGTCTATGATAGATAGGGTGGTAGTCAACTTCCAATTATGTTCTTTCCGCCCAATGCCAACTCATAACTGCTAAGTCTTCTAGCATGCAATTCTATTAGCAGTTATTTCCTAACCCACGACTTATACGTACTGGTGGCTAGCCAATCACGCATGTTCGAGTCCTATATGTGACACACAACAACGTGGTATAAACATGTCAAGGCCTATGAATGCAACACACAAAGGGTGGTCCCTTAACTCTAAGTTTAATGTGTAAGAAATAATACATAGCAAGGAACTGAACGGTAAATTTTAACAGGTTATGCCATGTATCACAGTTTAATTTACATAAAGAAAATAATGAACATGCATGAAATATGAGCTAAAATAATTAAATAGCAAATGGCAAGGTGTCTTGTCTGAGGGTGGTACGAGATGTAGCAAAATCCGACAGTCAGAATAGTCCACACGAAAGTCAAAATCCACAAGAAGCTCCGTTTGCTGAAACAAACATCACGAACGAGTTTAGAATAAAAGTTATGCCTAGGAAATGTCTGTCCAGAAGTCCAATTCTGGATCAGGGGCAAAATCGTAATTTCGGGTCAAAACGATGTCCGTCGTTGGACCCGTTTTACACCGAAATACATGCCAGTACCTATGGTCTCTAAAGTCGTCAAACTACATGTTTATGGATCCGGTTTGAGGAGACAAACTCAACGGTATGTCCAGTTTTGAATTCTGATGAGCCGTGCACAAATTTGCCCGTTAGAGCAGGTCGCGGGCCCGCCAAATAGGCGTTCCATGCGACCTTCTCAGAATCAGACCAAACTTGGAATGCAGGACCAGAAAAATGATACGGTCCTGCTGGCACAAGTTTTGTCTCTATACGATGAACGTACACGAAGTTATGGCCAAGTTTCAAAAGGTCGATACGGGGGTATCTTGACGGATACGCACTGATTTTGCCGCGCACACGCAACGAAATCGAGTTCCGTCAGTTCGCACACGTCGACAACATCCATACGCGCCTTTCGATGCGTATAGTATGTGACCACGTCACCCGGTTTGTCGGGGCGTACACCGTATCTGTGAAAATTTCCAGAATTTTAGTTTTCGAAAGCGAGTTTTTCTAGATTTTTAAAATCATTTATCTTTCTGTATGATGGATGAAAAAGATCTACAAAAAGGGTCTTGCGCCCATATATGTTGTCTGGGGTTCTGTTCAAACAGATTTCAAAACTTTTAATTAACCTAATCCGAATCCCCCTTCTAAAACAGGGTCCTCGAGTGCCCGGTTCCCTGTTCAAGGGACAGTTTTCGTCCAATTTTTAGATCGATTTCTCCAGAAATCTACTAATGTTTATGCCAATATATTGGAAGAGGGTTGAAGAGGATCATATCGTCTACATGTTGGAACTTACGGCTCGACAAACGATTAAGAGAGGACGGAGAAAATTACCGTAGATGATGATGGTCCCGGGTCGGTTGCTGCGGTGACTGGTATGGTCGTTGTACTGCCGGGGCTCTGTCGCTGCTGTAGCAGGACGACGTTCGGCCAATGGTGGTGGCGGCTACGTGCGCAAGGCTGGGCACGCTGGGGTTCGGCCACCCAGGGTTCTTCCCTCGCTCTCTCTCGCGATGAACAACAAAATTTGGGTCGCTGCCCCCTATACATCGGGATAGGGGGTCGCTCGGTTTTGGGATGTCTAGCCTAGGCTCGGCTGCTACTGTTCTAAGGAACAGTAGCGGGCTGGGTTAAGTTATTTTTTTCTTAACTAGCCATCTATATACTTATATATACACCCCTTCCTTTTAAGTAATTAATAGTAAAAACACTTTCCAATGCCAAATAAATATATATAATATATTATTCAATTAATTTCTATAGCTTTGCCAAAAAAAATTTATTTATTTTACTGTATAACAATTTACCAGGAAAAATTACATCTTTCAAATTATTCATTTCTTATTATTTAAAAATAACCAAATATTTCTAACATTAAAAAAAATCATAAAATATGATAACCCCCTTTTCCCTATAGAAATATGAATATTGAAAATAAAATAAAAATCATAATCACTAATAATTGTTTATTACTAATCATTTAATATATAAAATACTTAAAAATAGTAAATAGGAAAATAGGTGTTTTGCAAGAGGTAAATCCCATCTTTAGAAATTCATAGAAAATCCATTTTATTTCTTTTTTAATCCAAACAAGTTGCATTAGATCCTAATTCATCTATACTTCCTGTTATATGAGGATTATTCCAGCTTGGGATCAATTTGGAGAAGTTTGCTAACAAGGAGGAAAATCTAGAAAATGGCTTTTGCTTGAGGAGTTCTTCAATAGGTAATTGATACTAAAACCTATTAATTTCCAGTTTTCTTTGCATATAAGGTTAGGTTTAGGAGTCCCCTAACTGTAGGAATTAGTTTCGTGTCTTGGTGGACTCATTTCGTGTCCGGATCGGACACGTATCCAATAAGATACCTAGGTGTTTGTAGAAATGCCACATAAGAATTGATTTTCGTATTTTTGAAATGTAATTACATGGATTTGTAGATCTAGGTGAGTGTATTAAATTTTGTGAAGGTGGTAGGGTGTTTCGTGTCCATTTATGTCGTGTTTCATCACGTGGACATGCAGCACGAGCCCGTAGGTCGTGTCCTGCATCACGGGCCCTGTATCTCAGTATACAGGACACGTCGTGTCCTGAGATTTTGTGGGAATCTTGGGGCATTGTCTGCGACCATGCTCCCAAACTTTGGGAGCATCTCGTGCAATACGCGAGGAGAAATCTAGATCGCATTGGCCGCGCGCTGTCGCACGAGGGCTGCTGTGCGCGTACACAGGCACGGCTGACACGCGTGTTGTGTCGTATCTGTGTGACTCTTGGACTCGATACAGAGTGTCGACTCTCTAGCCTGAGACCTCATCTACCTAGGGACACGTGCACGTGGCTTGCCGTGTCACGTGTTGTGTACACGAGGCTGTGTCCTCGCTGCACGAGGCAGTCTGTGCATGTTGGCTGACACTTGCATTTTTAGGTTCTGGACACCTCGTGTCCATTTTTTTGGACACGAGACACGTTGGGTGATACCATGTTATGTACACGATACTTCCTCGACACGTTCCTATGGTTTATTGCATGTGATTTGCTTCGAAATTGAATTTCCCCATTGGACTGATACGCACGTGCTGTTCTTCCTTCCTGAATTTTGATTCCCTATTTTAAACTTATTTTTCTGTTTAAATTCCATATTAAATTATCTACACATGTGTACTAGTATCTGCTAGTTTGATTGTTTATTGATTGTGTTAGATTTTAGATTCGAATTAGATTTTTCGATGTTGAATGGGACTGTTGATGGTGTGGACTGATACATAATCTAGTTTTTGATTTCCTGAACTTCAATTCCTAGTTTAACTGATTAGTTAATATTTTTCTATTTTTAATCCTACATATGTATTAACTACTGTTGGATAGGAATTGGCAGTTAGATTAGGTTTTGTGTTCTAAAAAGAGGATTTCGAAATGTGGGACTGAATGCTTGTGACAGGATTAAATCCTGATTTAGTAATTCCTGTTCTTAACTGACTTTTATGATTTTTAGATTTCAAATTGGTGTTGGGTTTTGATAGTTGTACTGTCAAATTGATTTCTGAAACTCTTCTAGTAACTGTCAAAATTGGGGTCTATATGTTAACAGTCACATGAGTTTTAAAAACCTGAGAATAGGTTTCAATTGGTATATTAGAAGCTTTCAATTGATTTCCTTTAAATTCCTGTCAAAACTGATTGTAAGTTCATTTTCATTTTATTATTTCCATTGTTAGCTCACTGTTATTTCGAATGGGATGAATGGTTTTTAAGGGAATGGGGAATTTAAATTGTTCACTGTTGTTAATGGAACTGTCATAAGATTTCACTTATCAAACTGTTTTTGATTCCTGTTAAGACTGATTTTGTAAGTTCATTTCCATGTTAAAATTTCTGAACATTTTGTTATTCCCTTGTGTTAAGTTCACTGTTAATTGGGTTTCACATTTGAGTTAACTGTTGGATTAGATGTGGTCATGGGATGAATGATTTTCAAATACCATGTTTTCCTTTACTGTAAATTCGTTTTCACATATAACTGTTATAGGTCATGGTTCCTGGAAACCAAAACCTGAGAATAGGTTCAATTGGTATCTTAGGAACTGTCCTTGATTTCCTTTTTCTTTTAAAAAAACTGATTTGGTTCCTAATGTTACTTTTACATGTTGGATTGTGTTCACATTGAGTTAACTGTTAGATTGATATTGTCATGAGAATAGGTTTCAGTGGAATTTCTCATTGCCTGTTAAATGCTACTCTTTGTATATTGGGCTCACTGTCATTTCAAACCCTCACACACACAAAGGTATTTACACTCTTTCAATTCCTGAATTCCCATTGACACATGTTAACTCAAGTTCATTCATTCACTCACTCACTACCTATGTATCTTACACACATACACAATCTCACACAATGCACACACACACAACAATCCTGAACCCTATTGTTCACTGATTTCCTATTATTTCCTACACACAAGTTCACTCACACTCTAATACACACACACAGGGTTCACATTGTTCCTGTCTTTGGGATTCCTGGAACACACACACACTGGAACCAGTCACACAGGTTCCTCATTACCTGTTACACTTTGCTAACCCACTACACCAAAAGAGGGATTTCCTAACACAATTATTTTTTGATTACCAACAGTTGTTTACCATTACTAATTGCTAACAGTCAAAAACCGATAGAAAAGCTAAAAACCGTTACTATAAATAAGAAAAACTAAAGCAATATATAAATAAAAGGTTACAACATTTAACATCCGTTGGTAAACCTTATGAAAAGCATACGAAACACATCTCGTGTGTTTCACGTGATTGGAGTAAGTGTTATGGGGGGAAACACTTTTCGTTCCCCCCAATTTTTTTTGTGAGCCCTAAAGAGGGCCTCTCTCTCTCTCTCTCTCGCGTGAGTTCGACGAGTAGCGCCTCTCTCTCTCTCTTGCGGCCTCTCTCTCTCGCGTGAGTTCGACGAGCAGTGCCTCTCTCTCTCTCTCGCGGCCTCTCTCTCTCGCGTGAGTTCGACGAGCAGCGCCTCTCGCGTGAGTTCGACGAGCAGCGCCTCTCTCTCTCGTGGCCTTGAGTTCGACGAGCGCCTCTCTCTCTCTCGCGGCCTTGAGTTCGACGAGTGCCTCTCTCTCTCTCGCGGCCTTGAGTTCGACGAGCGCCTCTCTCTCTCTCTCTCTCTCTCTCTCTCCCGTCTGGAGCTGAAGGTAAGGTTCTCTCAACTGAGCGCCTCAAAATTTTTCGATCAGGTTCTTTTTATCTAACAATTTTTTTCTTCTGTTATTCTACGTTTCTGGTACCCAAATTTTTTGATATGGTACCCAAAATCCTAAGTTTCTACTCTTCATCTAAGGAATTTCTTCATGTTTGCAATATCAATCAAAATTTGGGAAATTTTCATTTTCAAGGATTAATCACTTTAAAAGGTGAACCTTCATTACAGCCTCATTTTGAATATGCCTATACATCTTGATAGGTTTGTATGCATGCTATCCTTATGTTGGCAGGAGCCTCATCCACTACTCCTCATTGTATTGCCTTCATTTCAGTCCCCATGAGTCATTGCTCAAAATCTAAATAATTGGGTATCTGTTCAGCCTTATCCATCCTAGTATCAATTAGGTGCTTTCCCTAGCAGACCCTGGATTGAAGAAGACGAACCATGATTTGCCATTGATGAACAAGAAATAAGAGAATGTAAGAGAGATTGAGGAGAATTTCTAGGGTTTCATTTATTGAGAAGAATTGGGGAGGAAGAAAACATTCAGAGATCTAAGAATTGGAAAGATAGGATTCAGAATATTTCTTACACACCTTTTCCTTCGTACCACTCACTATTTATATCAAATACTGAATGAAAAAGTAGGCTAACTAATTGATGAGCTGGCTAACCAACTGGCCTAGCTGGCACATGGGCTAGCACCGGTTGCAATTGTGAATAGAGGCCCAATATTGCTGACTAGGTAAAGCTGACTGGGCCTTCTTTATTAGCTAATCTTCTGATACTCTCCTCTGCTACTGATATAGGCTAAGCACAGAATAAACCAGAGCTAAAGGAAGAACTCAAACAAGGGTTAGGGACTGAACAGGAACCAATGGAATGATGGCATGAGTGATGGAGCTTGGTCCCTATCAATACCCTCTTCTCATTTTGACCTTGTCTCAAGGTCAAAGAAAGGATACTCCTTTATGAAAGATTCATATGGGACCCAGGTGGCAGTATCCAATTCACCTTCCTTCCACTGTATCAAGAGGTCCACTGCTGTCCTTCCTTTCCTCTGTACTAGTCTCCTTTGCAAAACCCAATCAGGTTCCTTCACCACTGTCTCCTCTTGCTGGGGAATGCCATTTTGTGCTGCAATTCTTGAACTCAGATGCTTCTTCAGTTGTGACACATGAAATACTGGATGCAAGAAAGACTCACTAGGTAACTCCAGCTTATAGGCTACTGAACCTACCCTTGCTAGCACCTTATAAGGTCCATAAAACTTAGGAGAAAGTTTATGGGGCCTTCTTTGAGCCAGGGATATCTGTCTGTAGGGTTGAACCCTTAAGTATACCAAGTCCCCAACTTGAAACTCCCTTTCAGTTCTATGTGTATCCGCATACTTCTTCATCCTGTCTCGAGCTATCTTTAAATTCTCCTTTAGTAGCAACAAAACATTGTCTCTGGAACTCAAAGCTTCTGCTACCGTGGGATCTTTGGCAGTGTTAGGTAGATAGGTGAGTAATGTAGGGGGAGCCCTTCCATAAACTACCTCAAAAGGGGTCATTCTAATAGAAAAATGCCAATTGGTATTAAACCAATATTATGCCCAAGCTAACTGTTTACTCCATTGTTTAGGTTGGTGGCTGCAGTAGCATCTCAGATATCCCTCTATGCACCTGTTAGTGACTTCAGTTTGGCCATCAGATTGGGGATGATAGGCAGTACTGAATCTGAGTTCAGTCCCTTGGAGTTTAAACAATTCCTTCCAAAAATGACTAGTAAAGATGGGATCCCTATCTGATACTATAGATTTAGGAACACCATGAAGTTTGCAGACCCCATTCATGAAGACTTGAGCCACTGTTTCAGCAGTATAGGGGTGAGTTAATGCAAACAAATGAACATATTTAGAAAGTCTGTCCACCACCACTAGGATAGTAGTTTTCTGATAACTCACAGGCAGTCCCTCAATGAAATCCATGGACACATCCTCCCAAATCTGTTCTGGAACAGGCAAAGGTTGTAGAAGTCCTGCTGGACTTGTATTTTCAGACTTGTGTACTTGGCAAACTTCACAGTTCTTGACAAATTCTTGTACTATTTTCTTCATACATGTCCAGTGGCAGACCCTTCTTATTCTTTGTAAGGTTTTCAGATAACCTGAGTATCCCCCACTAGGTGTATTGTGATGCTCCTTCAATATTTTAAACACAAAAGAAGAGTGTGGATCCACTAACAACCTCTGTTTGTAATAAAGCAGGCCATCTCTAACTGAATACTTCACATAATCCAGTTGACCCTGGTCCCAGGCTGACAACTTCTGTTGATAATACTCTGAATGAGCCATTTCAATCTTGAAGTCTTGCAACCAACAAGGAATGACAGTAGTAATAGTGCTCAGTTCTGCTTCTCCCCTTCTTGATAAGCTGTCTGCTGCCTGATTTTCCCTGCCCTTTTTATACTCTACCTTATACTGATAGCCATGCAACTTGAGTACCCATTTGTACTGTGCTTCAGTATAGATTTTCTGTTCTAACATATACTTCAAGGCCTTATGATCTGTTCTGATGATGAATTCTCTTCCCCAAAGATACTGAGCCCATTTCTTCACAGCTAATAGAACAGCTAACATTTCCTTTTCATATGTTGAGAGTAAAAGTGCTTTACCTTTTAAAGCTTGACTGAGATATGCAATAGGTTTTTCATCTTGCATCAATATAGCCCCCACTCCAAACCCTGAAGCATCACACTCAACAATAAACTTCTTTGTAAAATCTGGCATGATGAGAATTGGAGGTTGAGTTAAGGCTTTCTTCAATCTTTGAAAGGATTCCTGTGCTTCCTCACTCCAGCAGTAAGCATTCTTCTTAAGTAAGGCAGTTAGAGGACCAGCTATGTTCCTATAGTTCTATACAAATCTTCTATAGTAACCTGTCAAGCCTAAGAAACCCTTGAGCTCCTTGATAGATTTTGGTTGTGGCCATTGGATTACTGCTTGTACTTTCCTGGTATCAACCTCCACACCATGATCTGAGATAACATGACCCAAGTAGTCAACTCTGTTTTGAAAGAAGAAACATTTACTTCTTTTAATTCTCAGTTGATGCTCTGCCAGTTTCTGAAAAACCTTCTCCACATGCTCCTTGTGTTCCTGCCACCCTTGGCTATAAACTAAGATATCATCAAAGAAGACTAGAACAAATCTTCTCAGATATTCCTTGAACACATCATTCATCATAGCCTGGAAAGTGGATGGGATTTTTGTGTTCAACTCTATCAAGATGATATTCATAATTTCCTTTTCACTGGTCTGCATCAAATTTCATCGATGAATCATGGAATTGATCATCTTCTGTCTCTTCACCATAGTCAAGATATGGCAAGCTTACCTGCGATAATTTTTTTTTTTTACTTTTGACAACAGATTTTCTTCGAGCATATTTTATCTCTGTTGTTCTATTTCGTACTCGTTCAGAGTGTGATAGCTGCAAATATGGAGAGATCAAACTTTCTTCACTCTGTTCTAAAGTCTAATTTCTATTTCACCCTATTCCTAATTGCTAAAAAATTTGAACATGACTCCCAAAACATCCCTCAAGTCCATCTCTTTCATATCAGTCAGGGACTGATTCACAAATCAGTCACCATGGACTGATACTCAACCCGCATATCAGTGATACCCCTCCCTTCCCAAATTCTTGAACTTAACCCCCTGTACCAGTCCTAAATGACTGATACCTCAAACTGAACTCGACCTCCCCTCTCTTCTAATGATACATCCACATATATATATTGACAGTTCAATACATGAACACAGGAAACCCCTTGCTAATCTCCTTTCTAAAATCCCTAACACCTACTGTTACATGGTACTCCCTATCAGTCTTCATTCCTGCACATGCCTATGAAGCAACCCACAGGCCAAGCTTGACCCTAACATCACACATATCTCCGTTTCAGTCTATATGAATGTATAATGAAACAAGTACAAGTTTTCTTAGAAAAAGCCAGAGAAGTACAAGTCTATATGAATGTGTAATGAAACAAGTACAAAATCTGAACATGACTGGTATCTCTCCCTACTGATACCCCCTGTACCAGTCCTAAATGACTGATACCTCAAACTGAACTCGAGCTCCCCTCTCTTCTAATGATACATCCATATATATATTGACAGTTCAATACATGAATACAAGAAACCCCTTGCTATGGTTTCTAGACAGTTCAATATATTGACAGTTCAAGGCCCCTCCTTTCCCTTTCTAGAAGAAAAATGGCGATGATCTCCGGAGCCTCATCCAGGTTTCCAAAGCTCGTTCCTTTGGCCGCTTCTGGTGTCGAGAATGACAAAATCGATGCAAAAGGCGGCTCCTTTGGTCCAGGAGAGGGTATATAATCGTTTTTTCCCCATTTTTTTTGACCTGGGAAGTGTTTTTTTAGGGAAAGATTGTGTCTTTCTTTTGGGTTTTGATCTATTTATGCTTCTTTCGATCTGGGCATGTGTATTTTGATCTGGATACTGTTTTTTGGTTGAGAAATTTAGTGGTTTTTTAGTAGAAAATTATGGGTTTTTTTTCTTGAATTTTGGTAATCTCTGTTGGTGATGTCTGGTTTGGGTGGTGATTATGGAAACATGTTCGTAATTTGCTGCTACTTGGTTTAATTATGTTCATGGTAGGAAGAATGGTGAGATTTGTAGGATCGTTGAGCACCTCTAGAGGAGGGGGTGAATAGAGTGCGTGTGTGCAGCGGAAAATAATCACCAATTAAAAAATTAAACTATGGCAGATATGTAAGAGACAGCAAATAAAGATAGGTGAATCAAACTCAGTGACGCAGCGATGTATACTGGTATCCCTCTGAGAGGACTAATCCAGTCTCGAGTACTCTTGCTCGATGTTAATCCACTATGGCACAAGCTTTAACTGAGAGCTTACAATCTCTTACAACACCGTGCTTGGTGACAAGCGCACGACCGGCTTCACAACACCATGCTTGGAGGCGAGCGCACGACCGGCTCCACAACAGAAAAGTTGTTGAAACTTGAACGACCTCTTACAACTCTTGAGTAACCAAAAGACTCTAAATCAACTCTGAAAGTACTGGCTTTTGGCTAAGAGATGTGTAGGTGAGATTTGAAAATCTTAGATCGTTTAGAAAACACTTGAATAGTAGAGAAGAGAAGATGAAGAATGAATTGATGATTTGAAGTGAAAAGTTCTTCTCTATTTATAGGTGTTTTCACCAACCGAACTCGGGCAGAACTCGGGCAGAGTTCGGGTGCAAATATCTCGCAAAATAGACGTTGCTCGCAGATTTAGAGGCAACTGAAGTTTGAATACATACTGACCGAACTCGGTCAGAGTTCGGACCGAACTCGGGCCGAACTCGGCTTGGAGTTCTGTCAGGAGATATTTAAAAATCTTTTGTAAAAACAGTTTTCAAACTTATTTTTGGTTATTTGTAAAATCATTTGAAAAGAATATTTTCGAAATATGTTTTTGAAATATTTGTAACCGAAAATATGAAAGGGTAAAAATAGGATTCTAGAAAGGAGGACAATTTTAACCCTAAACTAGTATTACCATAATTGATTTTACAAAGTAATTCCTAGACTCAATAAAATGTAAAATACAGAATAAAAGTAGAAAAGAGTCTTCAGAAGATTTTGATGACTTTGACGCTTTGATTTATGCAGTACATCGTCCGTTGAATATGATTTCATGCATCCTGAAATAGTTAGCAGCATTTTCTATATTTTTGTGTATTGACTAAAGTATATGTTGATTATCGAAATCGGGTGTGACCGTGGAATGGGCCAACAATCTCCCCCATTTTGATAATTGACAAACTTGAGTCTATACCAAAATATATTTATATCAAATAGAACAAAATAACAAAAATACCTGAAAATTGAATTATTTTTGTTTTGGATATGCGTTTGGTATACTCTTTTTCTCCCCCTTTGTCAAGTAGTAAAATGAATAGGCTCCCCCGTAAATCATGAAGCCAACAATAGAATAGACACGACAAAGTGAAGTAAAAAGAAGTAATCACAGCATAGACAACTGGAATAAAATGAACTATAATAAACTGAAATATCATAGAGGTTCCACTAATAATCCAAAAAGTACAACTGATAAAGTCTAACTGAAACAGTTTAGACATGAAATAAAAATAAAACTACTACATAAACTGTATCAACTAATGAAAACTAAATCCACTATCCCATGGCTGAATCCATATCACAACGCTGGGTCGTCCGCACCGGGAGGATCATGAGGGAAATAGGCAGTGGTCGGGTCGAAATACTGAAAAGTGACCTCATCAGTAAAACGAGGACCAGGGAAAGCCGGGTGTGGAAGGATAGTGAGTGGTCGGACTGGATCCTGAACCAGGCTGTAGTGGAGATCGGCAATACTGTTTCTCAGCACCTGGGCCTGAGAAATGTGTCGGAATTCGGAGTCCTGATAACGTTGCGTGGAAACAGCAACAAAATCATCAAACCGCTGGTAGAATGCCTGATCAAGTCCTGGGGCAGGGGCCGGAGCAGGATGAGCATCAGCTGGAGGGGCCTCAGCATCAGCAGCTGGGACAGCAGGAGCAGCACCAGGAGGTTGAGGAAACCGACGAGAGCGGGTCAACTCAACAGGTGGAGAAGAAATGGCACACGTTTCAAGATCAATCTCAAAACGTCGAAATATACTAGCAAGGTGCATAGGAAAGACTAAGTTCCTACCTGCATTCTTGCAGCTGAGCATCCAAGACATCATGGTTTTTGGAACGGAGAAAGGAATTCCAAAATGAATGTGATAAAGAGCAGAAAGTTCCAAAAATGTAACTTCATCGGTAGAGCCTTTCTTCGGAAGAAGGGCCGAGAAAATCATACGATGAAGCTCGTAAAAAGTTTGGTTTAGATGTCTAGAAAAGATTCTCCGGGGAGGAGGAGTAGGGTGACAAATCAATTCCCTAAAGGAAGCTAAAGTGACATCGGCAGGGAATTGAACATGGTGGATGTCAACAAGTGCATCACCAAGATCAGGAATGTGAAAATATTCACTGATATCGGTGGCGCTAAATTCTAATTCCTGTCCAGCAATACAGGAATAGAAATTCCCGTTTTGTTTTACTTGCAAATTGCAGTAAAACATACGGACTGCATTATCGTAAATGCTATCTTGGACCTCGAAAAAGTCACGGAATCCAAGTTGATCAAAAACAGGAGCATATTCAAAGAAAGTTGTAAAATTGACGAAGGCTCCAGCACAAATACGACGAAGAGAGAAAGAATCAAACCAGAGATCGAAAAAGTCTTTGTCGGGAAACAAAGTGCTATCATATTCCTCGGGATCTCTAGGTTTGGCTGGACTGAAGAGACTTGCCGGAGTGTAGTCGGATGAGGAGGAAGCACCTTGAGAAGAATTTCCTCGTTGACGTTTCGGAGCCATGAGGAAGAAGATCGCCCACTTGAACTTGTCGATTCCTTGCAAAGAAGGAGGAGGAAGGATTTCTAGTAGGAGATGGAAGTATTCCACGTTTTGGTGTGGAGAAAAAGTGGAAGAAAGGATGAATTAAATAGGTGCTAGGGCCGGCTGTTCGGTTCTGGAACCATCACAGCGCCGACCGAACTCGGTCCGAACTCGGTCAAAGTTCGGGCCGAGTTCGGCCACTTGCATTCCCGAGACAGTCAAAGCAGTCAGGTAAATAAAGACTGTAAAAAGTAATATTTGACTGGTTTATTAAATAACTGCTATTATTTTTTGGTTAACTATAGGGGTTGTCCCAGCTAACGGTGGTTCACTGGAGAACTCTTAAGTACCGCTTCGCTTCGACCGTAGCCGTGGTGACAGACATACCCTTTGTAAGTTTGTCCCCAAAAATAATTTTCACTAAATAATAAATTGTCAAGTTATAGATGCAGTTTTAATTACCATATGTTTTAAGAATCCGAGAATTCAAGAATGCCGAGCTCACGCCTCAAGATGTTAAAACGGTCTTCAGCCAATGGTTTAGTGAAAATATCAGCTAGTTGATGTTCAGTATCAATAAATTCTAAGCAAATATTCCCGTGTTGTTGATGATCACGTAAAAAATGATGTCTAACTTCTATGTGCTTTGTGCGTGAATGACAGATAGGGTTCTTAGTCAAATTAATTGCACTAGTGTTATCATAATAAATAGGAACATTTGTATAGTGCAGATTGTAGTCCTCTAAGGTTTGCTTCATCCACAAAATTTGAGCACAACAACGTCCTGCGGTGATATACTCAGCCTCAGTTGTTGATAATGCTACTGAATTTTGTTTCTTGCTAAACCAAGAGACTAAGGCCTTTCCTAAGAAATGACATGTGCCACTGGTACTTTTACGGTCCACTTTGCATCCAGCAAAATCTGCATCCGAGTAACCTATAAGGTCAAAGGATTTGGTTTTGGGATACCATAAGCCAACTGTAGAAGTTCCTTTAAGGTATCGGAAGATACGCTTAACGGCACTAAGATGTGATTCCTTAGGGTTTGCCTGATATCGTGCACATATGCAAACACTAAACATAATATCAGGGCGACTAGCAGTTAAATATAATAAACTACCAATCATACCTCGATACTTACGCTGATTAACAGGTTTGCCACTTTCATCAGCATCAAGCTTTGTAGATGTAGCCATAGGAGTCCCAATTGGCTTTACATTCTCGAAGTCGTACTTCTTCAGTATGTCCTTCGTGTACTTGGCTTGGTTGATGAATGTTCCGTTCGAGTGTTGTTTGATTTGCAATCCTAGGAAGAAGTTCAGCTCTCCCATCATGCTCATCTCAAATTCACTCTGCATACACTTGGCAAATTCTTGACAGAGTCGTTCATTAGTAGAACCAAAGATAATATCATCTACATAAATTTGCACTAGAAGTATATCATTATTCATGGATTTAATAAAAAGAGTAGTATCAATCTTGCCTTTTGAAAATCCATTATCAAGTAAGAAGGCGCTTAGGCGTTCATACCAAGCACGAGGTGCTTGTTTGAGTCCATAAAGTGCTTTCTTAAGCTTGAAAACATGATCAGGTTTTTGAAAATCTTCAAAACCAGGGGGTTGTTTCACAAAAACCTCTTCTTTCAAATAACTATTTAAAAATGCGCTTTTCACGTCCATTTGAAAAAGTTTAAAATCATTAAAACAAGCAAAAGTGCAAAACATGCGGATGGCTTCTAGTCTAGCAACAGGAGCATAGGTCTCATCATAATCAATTCCTTCTTCTTGATTATAACCTTGTGCAACTAGATGTGCTTTGTTGCGTAGAACTTGTCCATCTTTACTAAGTTTATTTCGGAACACCCATTTGGTACCAATTATCGATTGACCAATAGGTTTAGGAACGAGTTCCCAAACTTGGTTTCTCTCAAATTGATTAAGTTCCTCTTGCATGGCAGAAATCCAAAATTCATCAGAAAAAGCCTCATCAACATTCTTAGGTTCTATTTGTGAAATAAATGCTACATTAGCTGCTACTTCAGAATCTCTAAGAGATGAACGAGTACTTACACCTTTGGATACCTCACCTATTATGAGAGTTTCTGGATGATCTGGTTTGAATCTCAATGATTCGAATCTTTGGGCCATACCTTTCACAAGGCTCTTCTCAGTTCCTGCATCTTCGAAACTTTTATCAGTTCTTGCCTCTTGGGTAGGATCTTTCTCAGAACTCTTCTTTGTCTTTGTAGGTGCATCTTCATCATCACTGTCGCTAGATCTATGACTATTCAACTCATCAAAGGTAACATTAATACTTTCTTCAACAATCAAAGATCTTTTATTAAAAATTTTATATCCTTTACTCTTAGCAGCATATCCGAGAAATATCCCGTCATCTGCTTTGGAGTCGAACTTACCCAAGTTATCCTTGGTGTTCAGGATGAAACAGCGACAACCAAAAACTTTAAAATAAGAAATATTTGGAATTCTTCCAAACCAAAGCTCATATGGTGTTTTCTTCGAGATAGGTCGAATTAACACCCTATTTAAAATATGACAGGCTGTACTAACAGCTTCTGCCCAAAAATATTTAGGAAGATTATGCTGATTAAGCATGACTCTAGCCATTTCGCTTAGAGTACGGTTCTTCCGCTCTACAACACCATTCTGTTGGGGAGTTCTAGGACAAGAAAATTCGTGGTAATATCCACTATCATCACAAAACTTTTTGAAATCAGAATTTTCGAATTCGCCACCATGATCACTTCGGATACGAGTAATCATGAAGCCTTTTTCGTTTTGTACCTTTTTACAAAATATCTGAAATTCAAAAATAGCATCACTTTTGTTTGATAAAAAGTAAACCCATGTAAAACGATAGAAATCATCAACAATGACAAAAGCATAGAGTTTACCGCCAAGACTAGCGACTTTACTTGGACCAAATAAATCCATATGAATCAACTGCAAAGGTCTCAAAGTACTTACAGCGTTGATGGATTTAAAAGAAGATCTATGTGCTTTGTTCTTTTCACAGTCAACACATACCATGTCTCTCTTGAATGGAATTTCTGGGAGTCCTTTTACCAACTTCTTTGTGTTCAGACGTGAGATAGTATCCATGTTTGCATGTCCTAGTCTCATGTGCCATAGCCAGCTTTCATCTTGATTGGCTACTAGGCACCTTCCTGCATTATTAGTATTCTCCAAAAAGAAAACATAAATATTGTCTTCTCTAATCCCTTTATATATGGGATCACCAGATGACATATCATATATGGTACATTTATCTTTCACAAAATTGATACCATAACCATTATCTGCCAAATAACTTATGCTTAATAGGTTATGTTTCAATTCAGTTACTAGACAAACATCCTTTATTATTGGATAAGGAGAAATACCTACAGTACCATTACCTATAATATCACCTCTCAAGTTATTTCCGAAGGAGACGTATCCTTCTTTCTTCATCGATAGCGTAGCGAATAAAGATGCATCACCAGTCATGTGTCGCGAACATCCGCTATCGAGGATCCATTTCCTTCTAGCATGAGAGGGTTGAGGGTCCACCTACAAAACAAGTAGATGAATCCTTTGGTACCCATTTTCTGAAGGGTCCATGCTGATTAGCTTTAGGTCTCCAGACTAAAGTATGATTATCAACAAGCTTTCTTACAAGACAATACTGTGATATGTGTCCGTGTGTACCACAATAAGTGCAAGTCAGTTTAGAACCAGATGTGGTTGAAACTGTGTTCACATGCTTGTTTGGTTTCTTGGAGAACCTATAAGTGAAAGCATGATGATACTCGTGTTTCTTCTGTGCTTTCTTGTTTTTAGTCCTCTTAGGTGTATGCTTTGCATTAGGACTAAAATTAGGCTGTGTTACAGGCATTTTCTGTTTGCCTAACTTGATTTCTAACTTTTTAGAAATCGCAATAGACTCTTCATATTTAGCAGTCATAACTGAGAGTCTCTGTTCTGTTACTAAGTGCATCCTTTTCTCTGTGTCATACAGTTTTTGCATCTTACCATAATCTCTTTCTTTCTTTTGAATAGTGAGGATAGCCTCATGATAGTCTACCTTGAGTTTGGCTATCTCTTCCGTGTTACCGGTAGTAGATGTCTCTTTGATATCTTGAATAAGATTGGACAGTCTAGCTAACTCGGTTGTGTATGCCTTAATCTCTTTTCGAGATTGCTTATACTTGTCAAGCACATTTTTGTGTTCTTCAAGTAAATCGCTAAAGGCATTTTCTAACTCATCGAAAGTAAATTCATCATATAGAGGGTTTGAAGATACCTTGTCAAATGCCATAAGACAGACATTTGCATTTCCGCAGGGTCTATCCTCTTCTTCAGAATCACTGGCGTCGCTTTTATGCCAGATACTTGTGTTGGCATACTTTCGACCAGTTGTAGCTTTTCTGCTTGATCTTGATCTGTCATATGGACTACTCTTCTTGGTAGCTGGACAATCCTTCTTCATGTGCCCTGACTTCTTACATCCAAAGCATATGGTTTCATCTTCATTGCTTTCTTGGACGTCTTTCTTCTTTCTGCTTGTAAACTTTAGGTACTTTCTGAAGTTCTTCACAAGTAGGGCTTGTTCATCACCACTTGAGAATTCTTCATCGGAATCATTGTATGTCGGCTTTCTTGCATGAGCTTTGAAGGCAATAGTTTTCTCCTTTGGTGTTGCTTCTTCAAAATCTTGCAAGTCGAGTTCATGGGTCATGAGCTTGCCCATCAAAGTTTCCAACGACATTGTGGTGAGGTCGTTTCCTTCAATAATTGCTGTGGCCTTTGGATTCCAATTCTTTGTTAGAGCCCGCAGCACCTTTCTAATCTTCTCGTGATTGATGTAATCTTTACCAAGAGATTGCAGAGGATTAGTTATATCAAGGAAACGAGTAAACATCTGTGTAATTGACTCACCGGGTTTCATCTTAAAAGATTCATATTCCTGAGTCAGTCTACTAATTTTGGATTCTTTCACTTGGGAAGTCCCTTCATGGGTTACCTCAAGAAGTTTCCAAATTTCGTGAGACGTCTTGCAGGTTGAAACTCTGTTGAACTCGGTTTTGTCAATTGCACAGAATAGTGCATTGATGGCTCGAGCATCAAGACTAGCCTTTGCTTTTTCAGCATCGGTGTACTTGTCATGCGGCTTTTCCATAAGAATACCTTCAACCACTGTAGGTGGTGGTTTCTTATACCCATCAATGACTATTGACCAAAGATCAAAATCTAGAGACTTAAGAAAGAAAGTCATACGTGTTTTCCAGTAAGTGTAATTTGTTCCATCAAATAGGGGAGGTCTATTTGTGGATTGCCCTTCACCGTTGAATATAGATTTCACGGCTGCCATATATATACTCTCTAGGGTATGTTATATAAGAATATAACCTGCTCTGATACCAATTGTAGGATCGTTGAGCACCTCTAGAGGGGGGGTGAATAGAGTGCGTGTGTGCAGCGGAAAATAATCACCAATTAAAAAATTAAACTATGGCAGATATGTAAGAGACAGCAAATAAAGATAGGTGAATCAAACTCAGTGACACAGCGATGTATACTGGTATCCCTCTGAGAGGACTAATCCAGTCTCGAGTACTCTTGCTCGATGTTAATCCACTATGGCACAAGCTTTAACTGAGAGCTTGCAATCTCTTACAACACCGTACTTGGTGACAAGCGCACGACCGGCTTCACAACACCGTGCTTGGAGGCGAGCGCACGACCGGCTCCACAACAGAAAAGTTGTTGAAACTTGAACGACCTCTTACAACTCTTGAGTAACCAAAAGACTCTAAATCAACTCTGATAGTACTGGCTTTTAGCTAAGAGATGTGTATGTGAGATTTGAAAATCTTAGATCGTTTAGAAAACACTTGAATAGTAGAGAAGAGAAGATGAAGAATGAATTGATGATTTGAAGTGAAAAGTTCTTCTCTATTTATAGGTGTTTTCACCAACCGAACTCGGGCAGAACTCGGGCAGAGTTCGGGTGCAAATATCTCACAAAATAGACGTTGCTCGCAGATTTAGAGGCAACTGAAGTTTGAATACATACTGACCGAACTCGGTCAGAGTTCGGACCGAACTCGGGCCGAACTCGGCTTGGAGTTCTGTCAGGAGATATTTAAAAATCTTTTGTAAAAACAGTTTTCAAACTTATTTTTGGTTATTTGTAAAATCATTTGAAAAGAATATTTTCGAAATATGTTTTTGAAATATTTGTAACCGAAAATATGAAAGGGTAAAAATAGGATTCTAGAAAGGAGGACAATTTTAACCCTAAGCCAGTATTACCATAATTGATTTTACAAAGTAATTCCTAGACTCAATAAAATGTAAAATACAGAATAAAAGTAGAAAAGAGTCTTCAGAAGATTTTGATGACTGTGACGCTTTGATTTATGCAGTACATCGTCCGTTGAATATGATTTCATGCATCCTGAAATAGTTAGCAGCATTTTCTATATTTTTGTGTATTGACTAAAGTATATGTTGGTTATCGAAATCGGGTGTGACCGTGGAATGGGCCAACAAGATTGACATGTGGGATATGTTGACTTTCTAGCGTATATTCAGACATATGATTGTTATGTTAATATTAGTCTTTCAACGATTAGTATGTGAAGCAGTTTCTAACTTGGAAGCTTCTTCCTATGTAAAATATATTGTGAAGCACATAAAATCCCTAACACCTATTGTTACATGGTACTCCCTATCAGTCTTCATTCCTGCACATGCCTATGAAGCAACCCACAGGCCAAGCTTGACCCTAACATCACACATATCTCCGTTTCAGTCTATATGAATGTGTAATGAAACAAGTACAAGTTTTCTTAGAAAAAAGTCAGAGAAGTACAAGTCTATATGAATGTGTAATGAAACAAGTACAAAATCTGAACATGACTGGTATCTCTCCCTACTGATACCCCCTGTACCAGTCCTAAATGACTGATACCTCAAACTGAACTTGAGCTCCCCTCTCTTCTAATGATACATCCACATATATATATTGACAGTTCAATACATGAACACAGGAAACCCCTTGCTATGGTTTCTAGCAGTTCAATATATTGACAGTTCAAGGCCCCTCCTTTCCCTTTCTAGAAGAAAAATGGCGATGAGCTCCGGAGCCTCATCCAGGTTCCCAAAGCTCGTTCCTTTGGCCGCTTCTTGTAACACCCAGTTTTTCAGAAGAGGGTAATTTTGAAATTTTGTAATTATAATTATTATTTAATGGTATTTATTTCATGTTATGATTTTTAGTGATTTTTAATTATTTTTAAACTATTTAAATTCATGACTTATGATTTGGTGTCTTGTTAGTGTTCATTTCCAGACTGAGGGGTATTTTAGTCATTTTTATAATTTTAAGAATTATTTGGGATTATTAATTATTATTTAGATTTATTATTATTAATTAGAATTTATGGAAATTTTTAGAATTTATTTTGGATTTATTTGGACCAGTTTGATTTTTGGCCAGTTTTGACTCATGTAGACCAACCTAGGAACTAACCATGGTTAGTTGGGCTTGGTTAGGTCAAGTGACCCTAGTCTAACCTAGTATGACTCAAGTTTGTGGTTAGTGATTCATAGAACTAGAATTAGAAATTTAGAAATCATTTGATTTGGTGAATGGCTTGTGGTTTCACAAGTCATTATGTGACTTAGCTAGATTGGACTCAAACCTAGCTCAACCCTAACCCAAAGTCAAGTGGTCAGCCATCCCTAGCTGAACCTAGGGATTCCCCCCATTATAAATATCCTCCTAGTTTTTAGGGCTAGCCTCTTTTAGGGTTCTAGCAAAGTTCTAAGGAGGAAGGTGAGTTCCATCTTTCAAAAATCATTAGAAATCCAATTTAATTCCTTTTTCCTTCAAACCAATTCCATTAGAACCTAAATTCCTTCCTCTTGCTGCTGGTAAATTTTATTTGCAGGGAATCAACAATTTGTGGAAGTTGGGTGGCTTGAGAAACCTCTCCATTTCTAGTTTTTGTGAAGTTTCTTCACCAATAGGTAACTTCCTCATTTCTCAATGGATTTCCATTTTGTCTTCACCAATAGGAAGCCCTAAGGGTCCCCCTAAGGTCTGGATAGATTTTGTGTCCTGTGTCATTGGATTCGTGTCCGTTCTGGACACGTATCAGTGACCACAGTTTAGTGTTCGACGAAATGCCTCAAAGGGCATTTCGATCGAATTAATTCTTTATGTTTGAATAGGAATCTTCGTTTTGTTCTTGCTTACACGATTCTGTGACACTGAGGTGAGTTTCGTGTCGTGTCGTGTCGAAATCGACGCGTGCACATGCGGGTCACACGCGCGCGCACAGGCTGTGCTTTCCCCTGCTACTCGTGGCCTCGTGCTCGATGCACAGGCCACGTGGCGAGCTGGGATTTGGCGTGGAGCTTGGGGCAGTGTCTGACACGACACCCCCCAAGTCTCGTGTCACGAGGAAACGTGTCGGGTGCGTGCGGACACGCGCACTGGTCACGTTGACTGTGTTTAGCCTGTGCATTTCAGTTTGGGTGTTACTCTGTGTAGTTCGAGTTTAAATATTTTAAATCATGTTTTAAATAATAATTAAGATCCTAATATATAGTATTTAGTGTATGAATATTGTTTACATACTTAGTTAGGTTTTTATGAATGGTTTTGGATTCGAATGGCAACACCGTATTAATTTTCCTGATACTCAAAGTATACTGTCACTGTTATGTTCAATTCTATAAATTTCCAGTTTTGCTTTGATTGTTCAAACAATTTGGATCCCTACATATCATACTATCAGTTAATTTAGTGTTTACATGGAAATTGGATGGTATGGTTTTAAAAATGGGATTTTGGCCTAAGAAGTAGAGGCAATGTATGCTAATACAATAATGCTTAACTGTCAACTTTCATTCCCAGTTTTGATAGAGTAATGAACTTGCAAATCATTGTTAATTCCCTGTTTTAAATCCCTAATATATTCCTCCTATCAGTTATCTACCTGGATGCAAGTTTTTGGATGTTTTGGATGAGTTTTGAATTCAATTACTGATTTCAAGGGTTGGCTGTTCAGGAGGCCTGTGATTTATTTCCTGAGTTTTTCCTTGATGTTGTGAACTCAATTCTGGGTTCATAAGGAACCTGGGAATTTGGTGTTAACTATGTTTTTTCCTGTCCACTGTTTCGATTTCAAATTGTTCTTGAATTGAATGATATCATAATTTGAACTGTGGGGATATGTTAACCTGAGAACATGTGTATTGATTGAGGGGGGTGACTGGAATCAGTTTGACAGTGAACTGATTTCCATTCCCTGTTCTCATGTATGCACACATGTTTATCCTTTAAAACCTGTTTGGAAATGTGTTCATGGTAAAATCTGAGAACTTCTTCTTGGTCACCAAACCTGAGAGTGATGACTGAAACTGGGTTTCAGTTCATCACTGTTTGATTGGTTGATACATGAAGCAATCTTTTTCCTTCTTTTTGCAGTCCTTTGTGTTTCACACACTTTGATTACTTGTTATTTACTATCATTCCTGCATACTTATTTTTCTGTGCACCACACTCTACATTGTTATTTTCCTGTGAACACAAGTGTTCAGACACTTAGCCTCTTGATTCCTGCCACATTACATACACAGCCCCAAGCACATGTCCCTCTCTTCCTTTCACTGTCTTGTGTGTATTTCCTGCACATTGAATGCCTTTCCACCACACAGCTACACTTACACAGACCCACAATCTCATGTTGCACACACATACATTTATTTATGTTTCCCTAAATGCCTACCTAATGCACAATCTATATATGTGACTATATATATGTAATACAAATGTATTTATATATATGTAAGCTAATATATGCATTGTGATATACATGTTCCTATATATATGAGTATGGTTTTATATATAGATATTTAGAGTATGGGGGGATGCCATGACAGTATGCATATGGGGTCTTGTGGGTTATACAAGTTCATGTATATGCCATGTGTATAACTTAGGTATTTACTATAATAGGTAATGTGTATACTTGTGTTGAAAATAGGCCTAGGTAGTTTGGTATAGCTTGGTGAGCCTAGATAGGGCTTGTACTACATTATTAGCTTAGTATAGCCTAGTTTAGACTTGGTTGACCCAGTTGACTTCTAGGGTTGACCAAGGTTGACCAAGAGTTGACTTTGGCCTAGACTGACTTAGAATCATATAGAATGCATAATAGGACTCCATTTTGATATTCTGGATTTGTTGTGACTTGTGCTGTTCTGATTAGGAGCCAGACACCACTCCTTGGACAGTACATTTCATACCGGACACTCAGTTACAGGCGAGTACATTCTCTGATCATTTCATATCCTGCTTAGAATTATTACCTGCAGTAGATTACTTTACTTGTACTGTCACGTTGGTCACACGGATTGGTACTATATGGATCTCTACATGCGATGTTATCCCCCTCGGGAGCATCGGGTACATTGTGCTTGTGCGTTTCACTTACATCATGTACTCCTGTGCTTTCATTACATGTACACTCCTGTGAATCTTGTACTCTCATGTTCATGGAGCCCCATGTATACTATCATGTGCACCCTATATGGGCCCCCATGTGATATCCTGTGCAATAACATAACCTGTTTAGATCCTTGTGTATTGATTGGGGATACGGGGGAGTGCTAGTAGTCGTGTGAACATTTCCATTGTAGTGTAGATTCCTGTGCAACCTCGACATCCTGTGCAAATCTGTCCTGTTCACACGTGCTATCTCGTACTCTGACTCACTAGTCACTGCTAGTTCTCTATGTATAGTTGATATTTACATTATAGTTCTCTTTCTGTTTACATACAGCATTCTTTCAGTACTTGTATCTTACTTTACTGCATGTTCATATTTTCTAACCTGCTATGAATTGTTGAGATGTACTGTGCTCGCTCCTGTCCTGACTGGACCTGTTGAAAATATTATAGAGGACGAGGAGGAGGCTTGCCTGGACACCTATTACGGGGCAGCCCAAGATGACACCTGTGAGCTGGACCCTCAGGAGGATCCAGCAGTAGCTGAGGACTTTCCTCCGACTGCCTAGACTAGATTAGCTAGCTTGTTTTTCATTTGTAGTTTTGAGACATGTTCTAGTTAGACTCTTTATGTGGAGATCAGTTGTATATATTCTTTTATCTGAGACTTGTACTGCTGGGATTATCTTAGACTATGGTTTTATCTATTTCATTTCCTTTAGTTCTATTCATATCGTGCTATATCTTCCTTAGTTGTGATTGAGTTTCTTTTGCTATGTCACCCCCATTCGGGGAGTATAAACTGCTAGTTATATAATTGTTAGATGTTGTGACCTAGGACAGCGTTCTACCGCCGACTCTGCGGCGTAGGCTGGGCGTTGTTACGTTCTCGTACCCTCACAGTGGGTGCGGGTCGTGACACTTCTGGTGTCGAGAATGACAAAATCGATGCAAAAGGCGGCTCCTTTGGTCTAGGAGAGTGTATATAATCGTTTTTCCCCATTTTTTTTGACCTGGGAAGTGTTTTTTAGGGAAAGATTGTGTCTTTATTTTGGGTTTTGATCTATTTATGCTTCTTTCGATCTGGGCATGTGTATTTTGATCTGGATACTGTTTTTTGGTTGAGAAATTTAGTGGTTTTTTAGTAGAAAATTATGGGTTTTTTTTCTTGAATTTTGGTAATCTCTGTTGGTGAGATCTGGTTTGGGTGGTGATTATGGAAACATGTTCGTAATTTGCTGCTACTTGGTTTAATTATGTTCATGGCAGGAAGAATGGTGAGATTGACATGTGGGATATGTTGACTTTCTAGCGTATATGCAGACATATGATTGTTATGTTATTATTAGTCTTTCAACGATTAGTATGTGAAGCAGTTTCTAACTTGGAAGCTTCTTCCTATGTAAAATATATTGTGAAGCACATAAAATCCCTAACACCTATTGTTACATGGTACTCCCTATCAGTCTTCATTCCTGCACATGCCTACGAAGCAACCCACAGGCCAAGCTTGACCCTAACATCACACATATCTCCGTTTCAGTCTATATGAATGTGTAACGAAACAAGTACAAGTTTTCTTAGAAAAAAGTCAGAGAAGTACAAGTCTATATGAATGTGTAATGAAACAAGTACAAGTCTATAGGAAACATATGATATTCTCCTTACTTCTAAGCTTCATTCCTGATTTTGTATGCAGTTTTATTACGAAATATCATCCCATCCTAGTTCTAGTGCATCGGTAGGTAAAAAAACACACAAGAGCCGGATGCTCCACCCCCACCAAATGGGAAAAAAATACTCAATAGTTGTTGATTTAGAGGGTGCTAAGGGTAGAGATGCAGCCAAATGGACTTCTCATTGTGGTGCCCTAATTCGTGTTCAAATCCCAATTGGGTATGAAGATTGGAGGCAAGTAGATGACTTCTACAAGGATAATCTATGGAATGAGGTCATGGTACTTTACATTTTCAATTTGATTATATACATTTGAATTTGTTTTTATATTTTGGACTCTAATTATGTAATGTTGTTGTGTTGTTGTGACAGAAAGAGTTTGAGATGAACGTCAGCCCCAAGGTAGCTCAAACTATATTGGAAAAAAAAAATTTGCAGTATTTTAGAACAGTGAAGTCCACCATGCGCGCGAAATATCTTAAAATTAATGGACAATCTATACCCAAACGTATTGCCCTTGATAACCGTCCTAATGATATTGATAAAATATGGTGGGAGAAGTTTGTAGACATTGAGTATAATGATAAAAAGAAGGAGTAATGTAAGAAGAATGCTGAAAATAGGGTCAAAAATCCTATCAGTCACACTTTGGGACAAAAACCTTATAGTAGAGTGTATGAAGAAATGGTATGTAGTTTTTTTATTTTTAATAATTAAGTAATTAGTACATTATATGTCATTAATCATGATTTTGCATGTAGGCAAAGGAAAATCCAACAGAAAAGCTTTCGCGAGTAGCGGCTTGGAAAAGGGCACACACAAAAAGAAAAACTGGGGAGGTGCTTCCATGTGCAGCCGAAAAATATGTAAGTACTATAAAATAGGGATATATTTGGTAATTTTAAGTCATTGGAACAGTTAAATAAAGGCACGTTATTCACTGTTAACAACAGTTTGTGTTTTCGATCTATGAATGCATATTTCATATGTAGAAAGTTGAAGAATTATAGGTAAAATAATTAGCCAAGGTCACAAACCAGGGTTTCAGTTTACATGCCTTTCTTTTATGTGAAAGTTGAAGAATTATTAGTAAAATAATTACTGTTACATGACATATTGCTCAAACCTGAGAGTAAAGAAGGTATGGTTAGTGGAAGACATAAGTCACAGAACATGAATTTTCTATTGTAAGTTTCTAGTTTTTTCAGAAAAATACAAATATATATTATGTCAAATCAATTTAAGAAAAATAGCCAACCAAAGTTTATAGTTTGAGCATTCGAATACATGAGTTGTAGTTTGTGACTGTAATATGGTTTCCTTTCTATGTTTTTTCTTCTTCGAGAAAAAAATAGAGCGTCAGATCCCATTAGAACCCCGCTTAACTCTGCAAAGCGTGCTTGCATCAGCATGAGAGTAGTAACAGGATATATGACCTCCTGGGGAGTACTCTTTTTCTACCTATACTGTTGCAACTAAGGAGCTAAAAGATCTTGAAGTTTAGAACCTACTTCTATTTGCTTGAGAGATACTACGTTACTTGGTTATTTTGCAAAACATGTCCAGCCACAATCTAAATCCAGGATGGAAATATACAAGTACCAAATGATTTGCTACTTACGGTGCAGATGCTAAGAAGATTAGCATTGGCTTTAAGAGTTTCAACATCACGATCTAATTGTTGTTTCCACTCAACAAGTTGGTCTTCATCCTGCTATGGAATCCAGTAACTTAGAAAACCACAATTTAAAAGGATAAAATGCATAAGTATCTACAAGTTAACACTTGAGAGTATACCTGTGGAAGCTGAATCGAAATTTTATTTGGAAAAAGCCTAGTTAAGTTGCTTCATCGTCTTTGAGACTTCTTTGCATCTCTCTTGCAGCCTTCCCAAAGTATCCTGCATATTATCAAAGAGAGCAACATTTATGTTGTTTAGCTTGTATTAGATAATTTTGTCATTCATGAAATGTCAGTTAAAAATGTTTATGAATTTTAGCTTGTATTAGATAATTTTCTGCCAATATGAACTGGATGCCATTCATGTTGTTTAGCTTGTATTAGATAATTTGGACTGAATTTTTGTTTGTTATCATGGAAATACAGGCTCAAATTGAAGCGGCAGAAGAGAGGCAAAAATTACAAGCAAGTCTTAACGGTACCGATGATATCACAAGCTTAGAAGACTTTGAAAGTGATCCTATTGCTGAAGTTTATAGGTCAGAGAAAAAGAAGAGTTATTGTCGTGCAATCAGTTCTACCTCTTCTGCAAAGCAAGTGAAAATGATACAAGCTACAAAAGCAATAACCAGTCAAAGAGACATTGAAGACCTTCGTACGTGGAAAATGGAATTACAAAACCAAATGAATGACGCTATGGCCAAGATTAATTCGATGGCTTCTGCATTTCTGAGTATGCAACAAAATATGAATGTGCAACCAAATCAATTCGAAGGCAATGGGACACCAAGGACTGAAGTTGCCTCCAACACAGAGAAGACTCCAGTTGGTCCCAATACCCACGATGATAATATCGCTAGCCCTGTCGTCCCAAACAACAACGTTGGATCGTCTTCCAAAGGAAAGAAAAATGTGATCTTACTTTCACAAAATTTGAAGGAGGAGGTGGCGAAGGGATATCTTGCAATACACGCCATTTGTCATCATAGGGAGGTGCTACAAGATGTAGAGGTTGTTGTTTGGGTGACAGAGGTAATAGATCCGGATGCACTAATTTTTGATGGTCCACAGAATGGCAATTACAAACTTTGTGATATAGCTGACGGAGGTTTTGTGATTTGGCCAAAGTATCGTGTGCGATATATGTAATTTTTTTTTTACTTTCGACAGTTATGATAACAACTCTATTGAACTTTATGTTATTTAGAATATGGTTGGTAATCTTGAATGTTTACTTAAAGGTTATGGCATTATAATTTGATGATCTATAATATGGTTGAATATGGTTGGTAATCTGGAATGTTTACTTACAGGTTATAATATATGACATTATTTTGAATATGGTTGAACTCTATTGAAATGTTTACTTACAGATTATGGCATTATTTAGAATATGGTTGAACTCTATTGAAATGTTTACATATTTGATGATATATAATATTAATGTTGGTAATCTGGAACTTCAAGTACAGGTTATGGCATTATTATACCAACGTTTATTTGTTACTAAATTTATTTTTCCAATGGTTTGCTACCATTAGGAAAGTGAATTTGCCAACGGTAGTTTACCATTAGAACTTTTCATTTTCCAACAATTATTTTCCGTGAGGAATTTTAATGTTCCAACGGGTGCTCACCGTTAGCAAACTAAATTTACAAACGGTTTTTTACCGTTGGTAAACTAAATTTACTAACGGTTTTTTGCCGTTAGTAAACGAAATTTCCTAACGGTTTTTTACCGTTAGTAAACGAAATTTTTCTAACGGTTTTTTACCGTTAGTAAAAATTCCCAACACCGTACTTCTAACGGTAAAAAACCGTTAGAAATAATTTTCCTAACGCTTATAGTCGTTGGGAAATGACTGTTTTGGTGTTGTGACCCCCACCTCCCTGTCAACACTTATACATCCTGTATAACACACACACACATGAGCACTAAGACACACACATTGCCTGAGTACACACACATGTTTTCAGCCCACACACACACACACAGGTTTTATTAGTTCACACCCTCTTGACACTCTCTCACACACACATGCTCACATGTACACTATCACATAAGCCTCTATCTATCTCTATGTATATATAATATATATTTCTTTATGTGTATGTGAGCCTGTAGCTATATGTGATATACATATTCTTATGTGTATATATATATATATATATATTTTTTATGTGTATATATATATATATATATATATATATATATATATATATATATAGTGATACATATATATATATGTGGGATGTACATATACGTAGCCTATATGTTAATGAGTGTACTACAATATATTAGATATATATATTGTTATGTGTATATGTGTTTGTGGTTTGGCTTAGGCATGATATAGCCTATAGCCTAGGGCTCTTAGCCTATGGGTGTGTCTGTATGCCTAGTGAGTGTCTAGTTAGACTTGTATAGTTTAGAAATATGGTGTGTGCTTGCTAGAATAGGCTGGTTAGGCTTAGTGAGACTTGTTTGGCTTAGGCTTGACCTAGTTGACCTAGTTTGACTAGTCTAATTGACCAGAGTTGACCAAAAGTTGACTTGGGTCTAGATTGACCTAGAATCATGTAGAATGCATAGTAGAACTTCATATTATCATTTTAGACTCATAGTGACTTGTACTGTTTTATAGGAGACAGACACCACTCATCGGACAGTAGATATTCTTCAGATACTCAGGATACAGGCGAGTACATTCTCTGATCATTTCATATCCTGTTTAGAATTATTCTCCTGCTTTAAATTACTTTACTTGATACTGTCACGTTGGTCACACGGATTAGTACTATATGGATCCCTTCTTGAGATGTTATCCCCTCAGGGAGCATCAGATACTACATGTTCTGTGTGTTTCACTTATATTGTGTATCACTATGCTTCATGGTTCATTGATCACTTGTGACATGTACTCTCATGATCACAGAGTCTTCCTTGAATCTCCCATTTATGGGCATTCCTAGAATTACCCATTTTTGGGCTTATCATGTACACCCTTCGGGGCCCGTTACATGAATCATAACATAACCTTGCTGGATCCTTGTGTATTGATTGGGGGTATGGAGGAGTAGAAGTAGACATATGAATAATATCCAAGTAGTGTAGCATCAAAATCTTTTTGTAGTGTAGTATCAGAATCTCCTATGCCATTCACATGTTTATATTATATTCTGACTCACTAGCCACTGTTAGTTCTCTACTTATAGTAGATATTTCTATTACAGTTCTCTCTCTGTTTACATTCTGTACTTTCTTCAGTTTTCGGCATCTTACTTTACTGCATGATTATATTTTCTAACCTGCTATGAACTGTTGAGATATATTGTGCTCGCTCCGTCCTGATTGGGCACCGTTGAATGTTTACAGGGGACGAAGATGAGGATGGTGTTGACACCTTCTATAGGACAGCCCTAGACGACACTTGTGAGCTGGACCCTCAGGAGGACCCAGCTCTAGCTGATGACATTACCCCGACTGCCTAGACTAGTTTAGTTAGGCTTTATCTTACTTATGTTGTCTTGGGACTAGTTTAGTCTAGGTTTTACTATTTCTGTCATTTGAGATCTGGATTGTATATATATATTCTTTCATATTCAGTAGTTGAGACTTGTATTTTGGATGTTTGCTGAGATGTTATCTTAGACACTTAGACTTTTCTGATCATCTGTATTTTATTTGAGTTCTATATCATATCGTGCTTCTTCTTCCTTAGTTGTGATTGAGTTTAAATTCTGCTATGTCACCCCCATTCGGGGAGTATAAACTGCTTAGCATTATATTGTTAGATGTTGTGACCTAGTACAGCGTTCTACCGCCGACACTGCGGCGTAGGCTGGACGTATGCACTTCTTGTGCCCTTACTCTAGGGTGCGAGTCGTGACAGCTGCCCTGATGATTTACCGTAAGATTGTGATCTTCTTCGAACTCAGTATGGTTTCTACCCCTGGTCTGGTGACTGACTGCCACAATGGAGACATCCGTGTCGTATTGTGCCTCATCAGATTGGAATACAGGGTTATCGTGCATGGTAGAAGGCTGGCTACTCCCAGTTTTTGACAAGGCACCCAATACAGATTTGGAACGAGTGCCTTGGACACACCTACATCGGGTACCTTTGCTTTACTGTTCTCTGACCTCTTCTTCGGTTTAGCAACCGATATGGAAGGATTCTGGAAGGACTTCTTGAAAGTTCTGGAACCCTGCGCTGCGTAACATGTGGCGATCCGGGGCTCGTCTTCTCTATGGCTTACCGACCCCCTGCTAAGCCTCTAGCATAGGGACAGCGTAGAGTCGAGTCTCTGGAAGACGGAATGCCTGCTCGGCGATGGCGCAATCGTCTGCTGACAACGACAGTTGTTGGTAATCTGTGTACAAGGGTGCCTTCATTTAGGTACGTCTTGCACCACAGATTCTTCTTCCGCTTGGGAGAGGGTTGGATCTTCTGTCGTAGCACTCACATTGTACATGCAGGGAAGCTGCATAAGCACAGTCAGAGCGGCTCTGATGAAGAAGCCTCCTGTCGCTCCTGCGGAAATGCTTCTCGTGCGGCTCCCTCTCCGTGGGAAGTATCCCCTGCACGTGTTACTATCAACACGGGCCTCTGGTCTGCCGCAGGTGTCGCATGCTTGTTGTACGGAGCGCGAGCCACCTGGGATCTCTTCCTACTACCCCCAACGGGTGAGTAGTATTCAGGGTCAACCGAAGGTTTACCTTAAGGAAAAGCAATTCTGTCGAAGACAGATCTCCTTACCGGACTACTACAGAAATCGTTAGCAATGACACTTTGTAGATGACACTCTTCTCAAAATGTCATTAATGATACATTTAATGTTGGCCTATTAGATGATCGTCATTAATAACTTTATCCATGACATTAAATTAACTAATGTCATGATAAGTATTATAAGATAACGACTAAAAATATAAGGGTCATGAAAACAATTATGGATGTCATCGTTTGTGTGTGAAAAAAATACGTAGGACTAACAATGATACTATGGTATTAAATGTCATGTTTAGTTTAAACAATAATGAAGACATGTTGTGTGTCATAAGATATTGATTAAAAAATGACATACTATTGGATCGAATCCAGTGTTAATACGAAGGATGTATATGCTATTGATGGATTACTTAACAAAATAATTTGAGGCACAAGCATTACATGTCCAGTATCACCCAAAAGTACATCTAATGGAAGATTGATTTTATTTTTTTTGAATATTTTTTGTTTTTAGATTTCTTTTATTTTTTTACAATCATTTTTAGATATTTTTTGGTTTTATTCCATTCTTTTTCACTTTTGTAAGAATACTTCCTTTATTTTTTAGGTATTGTTTATCATTTTTCATCTTTTTTATGTTTTTAACATTATATTTTTTTTTTTGGTTTTTTTGTCTCTTTTAATAAAGTTTTCTATTTTTTTAAACTTTTTTTTCAAGAAAATTTATATATTCATATAATTTTTCAAAAAATTTAATTACAAAAAGTTTGATTGTCGATTTTTTTTTGCTATAGAGTATTCTACTTAACAAACATTTTCTTAGATTTACTTTTGGTATAGAAACTATAATGCGAAATCCATTTATAGCGTAGAACGTTTAAACAATGACAGAATGTAATTCTTACTTGTTTCTCTGGTAAGAGATCATAGGATATGTGGTATTATATTTTAGTGGTGTGATTATATTAGTTTTAAAATATTTTGTGTATGATTGACTAGTTACCATAAGTTGCCATAAATCTCTAACCATATATTTGACCTATTCTCCTCCATGTTACCATAAACGAAGCCCTATTTCTTCACCACTATTTTCTTCTACATCTTTGTCATGAACTCTGGTTCCAAATCGACAATAGAAGATTGGAGGAGTTTCAGAGGAGAAGGAAGGACGCCGAGTAGGGGTGGCTTCCTGGATCCTAGTTGGTGGAACCGTGGGGGAAGAGTCGACGACGAGAGACACACACACTGGACGAGAGGACGCAGCTCCTGTTCAGACCCAAAGAGAGTAACGAGAGGGAGAGGCTGCTCCGGCGGATCTCATGCACTGAAAATGGCCGATGAGTTCCAAACGAGCTGTGCTGTCTGATCAACCAATGTGGAGGGGAGAGGATTTAGGAAATGGTAGAGAGGAAGTTTGTTAGGGGTGCTTGTGATCCGACCGACGTCCCTACTGGCTGCGCTATGGATCCAGTCCTTCGTTACCTCACGCAACCAGCCAACGTTCACTTGGCCATGTTGACCGCTGTCGAGAAAAGAGGACGACGCCTTAACTTTGCGAAACCTCAATCCTTGACGATTGCAGTAGCTGACCCCTTTATAGCCAAGGGACGTGGTAACTGATCTCAAAGTATTCAATGCACCATTCGAGCGCCGGCTTGATCCGAATTTACCAATCGTGGTGTGAGCGCCAATCATCTCGCTCGAAAGCAAGCCGCTATGCACGCTACTTGCTCGATGTAATGCCCTAATTGTAGCAAAGTGATACTCGGCAACAAAACAGGCCAGCCGAATCACTTCTCGCGTTTCCTCCGGTCTTCCAAGTGACGCCCAACATGTTTGACGCAATGTATCATTAGGCAATGACTGATCCAAGTATCAAATTTCATGGCAGCCTCCTTGCGGTTGTCCTGAAGGAATTTTTCCACATAATTTCTTTCCCCATGTCTCAGAGAAGAAAGATAAGTTCTCTCATCTAGCTTGAGCCATTACTCATATTCATGTTACAAAATTCAACACATAGGCCAAGCTATATCCCATAAAGAGAGAGCCTCTAACACACACCTTTTTTTATTTTGTCTACATCTAACTTGCTTCAATGGCCTAGGACCTCCCTATTCTGATCTGGAATTCGAGTCAATCCCGGAGGAGCACTAGAACACAAGGAGACGACATGGATGATTAGAAGCTATCTCATCTTAGAGTAGTCTAAAGGCCAAAAGAGCGCCATATATAATTGGTCAATCCTGGTGGAGTACTGTTGACTGAGTACCTTCGTCATCCTCAAGTATCTCTCAGACACACTCATCTTTGCTACATTACATAAACACTTTCTACCTTTCATAAACAATATTGTATATAGTGTTGCTTTTTTACTCCACATACAAAGGCATTACCGACGCAAAGTCGCCATGAGAATTGTGTTGGTTTTTTAGCCTTTAGTTTTGGTTTTTAGTCCCACATCGGCTAGAAAGGAATGTGTATCTCCATATATATGAGTCTTTGCTCTTTATGGAGATGCACATGTAGTGCACATGGGTGTGTGCCATGTGGGATTAATTATTAATGGTATAAAGGCTTAATCAACAATTAAGAACCTGTAAGCTTTTTGCTCTTGGAAATTTATTTCCATGGAGCTAAGCTCCGTAGGAGCTTAGCGACTCGGACTCGGACTCGGGCTCGGGCTCGGGCTCGGACTCGGGCTCAAGGGCTCATGAGGCGTAATGTGGCGTTTTGTTGGCGCACTTTGCACTTAGCACGTCAGCATCGTTGCGCCGCAGCCCCAGTTACGCAGCCCAGTACGCGCAGTGTGTGCAGCGTACGCAGCGTGCGTAGAGTGCGCAGTGTGCGCAGCGTACGCAGTATGCGTAGAGTACGTAGTATGCGTATGGCTGGCTGCATATTAGAGCGGGAACGGTTGCAGCAGTTGCTGCACTTTTAGGAGTGGTTCAGCCACTATCCTGAAGTTCAGGCAACTTCTTGGCAACCGTCCCGTGGGCTATATATGCAGGTTCTCTCCTCTCTCTCAGAATTGGAGAAATCAGAATTCCAGGGAGAAAACTCTAAGTGTTCTTTAACACAACAGAGTAGTGAGCGTGTTTTTTAACACAAACACTAATACTTTTTAGTACGTGTGAGTTCTGTTACTTCAGAAACAGAGAGAGAAGAGTAGAGCCATTGCCAGAGGAGTTCGTCGTTTTCCGAGGAGTCAGAAGAGCAGGAGTGTTCCAAGGTTTTCCGTCAACCTTGCTGGTTCCTGGAAGCTGTTCGCAGAGGGCGAATAAAGCTTTGAGCAACGGTGATCATTCACCCCAGCAATTCCATCTCTCGCCTGTCACCCTTCTGTTGCCTTTAGCAGTTCTGTCAGTATCTTCTTTTTAGAAGGCACTACTGCTAGTTTGCTACGATCACGAAAATCTCTTTAGATTATTCGTGAATTACGATATCTTTTTAGATCTCGTAATTTGCAGAATCCTTCTGGATCTCTGTCACAAAACCTTCTTTAAGGAATTGCATTTGAAACGTTGTCTTTACAACTGTTTCAGTTTCTGTATTTTCCATCGAAAAGCGTGCCCCGGCGTTTCCGGCAATAACAATCTCAAAGCTTTATTGCTACGATGGAAAATATTAATGCTTCACTCCTCAATACTGACTTTTGCAAATTAGAAAAGTTTGATGGAGAGCATTATCAAGTCTGGAAGAGGAAGGTTTATCTCACTCTTCAACTTAGAGACGTTGATCACGTATTGCTTGAAGAGGAACCTACTATTCCAGATACTGGGTCTGCTGCCGCAATCACTGCGGCTACTAAACTTCAGGCCAAGTGGAGAAAGAAAAATAGCATTTGCAGGTTGCTTATCCTGAATGCTATGGAGGATTCTCTAGCAGAATCCTACAGTAAGAAACCAATTGCCAGAGACATATGGGAGTCTCTGGAAAAACTGTACGAAGAAGACAAGAACAGGAGCAAAATATTTGTGGTTGAAAAATATCACAAATGGCTCTTTGAGGACGAGAAATCCATGCTGCCGCAGGTCAAAAAATTTCTGAAGTTGCGACAGAAATTGGAAGACGAGGCTATGTCCCTCCCCGACAAGTTTGTTGTAGGAGGGATTGTCTCAAAGCTCCCCGCTGGGTGGAGCAAGTTCTATGCAAACATGCATAGGAAGAAGTTGGAAATCACCCTTGAAAATCTCCTACAGGAAATCTATGTTGAGGACCAGATACGGGCTCAACTGAAGGTGGACACACTGTCCAAGCAATTGGCTAACGCCAATCTGGTTCAGACCAAGGAACCAAAGGGAAAGGGAAAGCGTGTAGATTTCCAGAAGAAGAAGAAGAACCCTAACAACTTGAATGTTAAGGGAACTTCTTTCAAGTCAAAGAAATCTAAGGCAAAGATGCCTTGTTTCAAGTGTGGCCAGTTGGGCCATTTCAAAAGTGAATGCACAGCACCGGCCAAGAAATCAGAGCAAGGTGAGCCTAGCAAAGTCTCAATGATTACTGATGTAATTGCTATGATTGGACAGGTTGATGCTGTAGGATCTGATTCAGACTGGTGGGTAGATACTGGAGCCACCTGCCATGTCTGCTCCAGTAAGGAGTGGTTCACCACCTACACACCCACTTCAGAAGCGGTTGTGATGGCGAACCAAGCACAAGCTGAAGTTCTAGGGATCGGGACGGTTATTCTGAAGCTGACTTCTGGCAAGTCTCTGACGCTTCAAGGCGTGAAGCACGTACCTGCTATCGCCAAGAACCTGATCTCGGGAGGCTTACTCTGCAATACAGGCCTCAGAATGGACATCAATGCTGGCCAGATGGTGATGTCTATCAAGGGAACATATTTCGGGAAAGCTTTTTATACCGAAGGAATGTTCAAGATTCAGCTTGTAAATCAGCCCAATGTAATTAATGTAATTAATGAAATCACTCCTTCTGCTTATACTCTTGAGTTGTGGCATAATAGGCTAGGACATGTTCATTGTAAACGAATAAACAGAATGTCTAGTCTAGGACTTATCTCCAAGTGTGGGGGTAAGGTAGAAAAATGTGAAGTTTGTGCTCAAACGAAGATCACAAGGAAACCCTTTCCTCGGGTTAATCGAAGTACAGATCTTCTGGAGTTGGTTCACTCCGATATCTGTGACTTCAAACAGTTCTCTACAAAGGCCGGGATGAAGTATTTCATAACCTTCATCGATGACTTTTCAAAGTATGCGTTTGTCTACTTGCTGAAGGCTAAAGACGAAACATTCGAGAAGTTCAAGGAGTTCAGAGCCGAAGCTGAGCGGCAGACTGGACAACAACTCAAAAGGATAAGAAGTGATCGAGGTGGGGAGTACAGGTCTCATGAATTCACATCGTTCTGTAAGGAACATGGAATTGTCAATGAGACTACGGCTCCGTACTCTCCTCAATTAAACGGAGTAGCTGAGAGGAAGAACAGGACGTTGACAGAAATGATAAATTCAATGTTGTTGACTGCTGGCCTTCCTAAGTGCTACTGGGGAGAAGCTGCATTAACGGCCACTTATATTCTAAATAGAGTGCCTCATGCAACTTCAGACGTTATTCCTCATGAACTCTGGTTCAAGGTCAGACCTAACTTGAATGTCATTCGAGTGTGGGGGTGTCTGGCGTATGTCAAGCTTCCAGATCTAAAGATTCAGAAGCTTGGGACAAGGACTACTAAGACGATCTTCTTGGGGTATGCCGAGAAGAGTGATGCTCGGAGATTTCTTGATATTGAGTCAAATCATATCATTGAATCTCGCGATGCAGAATATTTTGAAGATAAGTTTGCAAGGCACAAGAATATTGTTCTTCCGGATGTTCCGGAGAATAATGAGGGTGCACAAGAGACTGAAGTCTTCAATGAAGATGTGGTCCAAGAAGATGTTGTTGTTGAAACAACGGTTGAACCAGAACAAGCTGAGCCGTCAGCTAAGCGTGTGAGGAGGCCGAAGGACTTCGGAAGTGACTTTGTCACCTATCATGTGGAAGCAGATCCGCTTACCTATGATGAGGCGATGAAGACCAGAGACGCGGTTTTCTGGAAGGAGGCGATTGACAATGAGATTGATTCCATCACCTCAAATAACACTTGGGTGTTGGTTGATCTTCCTGAAGGAGCGAAACCCATCGGATGCAAATGGATTTTCAAGAAGAAGATAAAAGCAGACGGAACTATTGACAAGTTCAAGGCTAGGTTGGTAGCCAAGGGGTTTTCTCAGAAGCAAGGGATTGACTACTTTGACACATATGCTCCAGTAGCCCGGATGACCACCATCAGAATATTGATTGCTCTCGCAGCAATACATAAGATGGTGATACATCAGATGGATGTGAATACGGCTTTCCTAAATGGCGAGCTGACCGAAGAGATTTACATGCAACAGCCAAAGGGATTTGTCATCAGGGGTCTTGAAGACAAAGTCTGCAAGTTGGTGAAATCCTTGTACGGTCTTAAACAGGCTCCCAAGATGTGGCATGAGAAATTTGACAAAGTTATAAGGTCAAATGGCTACATGGTCAGCGATACGGACAAGTGTGTTTACACAAAGTTCGCTGATGGAAGAGGTGTGATCGTTTGTCTGTACGTGGACGACATGCTTATCCTAGGTACGGATATTAGATGTGTCACGGAGACAAAGAAATTCATCTCAAGCAAGTTCAGTATGAAGGACTTGGGGGAAGCTGATGTGATCTTAGGGATAAAGATCATCCAGACAGACACTGGACTAGCGCTGTCACAGTCTCATTATATTGAGAAAATGATCACTCGTTATGGGTATCGGAATCTTCCAGGGATCGATACGCCGTACAGGTGTGATCTGAAGCTGAAGCCTAATTCAGGGGAAAGCGTCAGACAGCTGGAGTATGCAAGCATAATCGGGAGTTTGATGTATGCTACTACTTCCACAAGGCCTGACATAGCTTTCGCCGTGGGAATGCTGAGTCGTTTTACGCAAGGTTCAAAGTATCGGTATCGGAATCGGTATCGGACTATTCCTATGAGTATTGGTATCGGCGATATCGGTAGTATCAGCGGTTTCGGATCGGAGTATCGGATTTTTTGGTATCGGGGAACAAATAATTATTAATAAATTATTTACATTTAAAAACATATATTTTATACATTTAGGCATAATTTTAAGTATTTTCAGTGTTATTTCTTAGTAGTTTTGAAATTAAATGAAATAGTAGTCACCCTTACCGATTGGTTTACAAACAATAGATGTGATTTTCTTCAATTGATGTGATTTTCTTCTTTTACATGCTTCTACAACCTTGTTATGCTTTAAACCCTTGTTGATTTGTCTTTTCTGTTTAATTTTCTTTGTCGAATTGACCGGAACAAAGACCCCCAATGTCGGTATCGGTCAATACTTGGTATCGGTCGGTATCGGATCGGAACATGCCAAACCGTATCGGTATCGGCCGTATCGGATCGGTATCGGCCGATACTTTAAACCATGGTTTTACGAGCAATCCAGGTGTTGAACACTGGAAAGCTGTGGAACGGGTTATGAGATATCTCAAGAAGACTCAGACATATGCACTGTACTACAGCGGAGATCCGTCGGTAGTAGAAGGCTTCAGTGATGTCAGTTGGTGCTCAGAGGTGGAGAGCGAGAGGTCCACAGGTGGATACATTTTCACAATGGGTGGAGCTGCTATATCGTGGAAGTCGAAGAAGCAGACTATGCTCTCGCGGTCATCCATGGAATCTGAGTTCTTTGCACTTGATTCAGCAGCCGAGGAAGCAGAATGGCTTCGGGAGCTCATGTATGATCTTCCAGTGGTTGGGGCGCAAATACCGGCGATACCGATATACTGCGACAACCAGGCGACTGCGGCGGTGCCATCAAATGACCTTTTCAACGGAAAGAAGAGGACTGTGCGGTTGAAGCACAGGACAGTACACGATCTTATCAAGAGAGGTGTTATTGCAGTGATTGATGTTCGGAGTCAGGAGAACCTGGCGGATCCGTTCACCAAGGGCCTCAAGCGCCAGCTGGTCAATGACACAGCTTGTAAAATGGGCTTGAAGGCATTCTGATATTGTATTATTGTATTCCTACCATAAAGTTTTATGCTATTAGTTCAAAGATTTATCTACTAGGCATCTAGCTTTTGGTTCAAGGGAGGACCACTAATCGGAAGAATATCAGGAACGGTGGGTACATGTTCTATTGGACATGGAGAGGTTACGGACCTATAACCACTGTTGTCTACTGTTGTTTTCTGCGGAAAACAGGTCCTGTGGGAGGTTGGCTTAAATGCCTTAATAAGTTCTCAGGCATTTGGAATGTCTGGTATGCTTTACAGGAAGCATGGTAGCACAACACTACAAGGAGTGTGACTCCATGCTATGTGTGGCGGTGACTCCACCATGAGGTTCTCGAATGAGGCAAAGCCTCGGCTATGTTAGCCAAGTCACAGCGGCATAGCACCGCAAATAGGCAGTTGGCCTAATGCTGTATATTGAATTAAAGAGGGATGTAGTCAGCACTACAAAGAGGAGGTGTTCCTCATGTTACGGGTGGCACGACACCACAATGAGGTAAACCCGACTAGGGATAAAGCCTCGGCCTTGCAAGCCATGTCGTAGCGGCGTAACACCGCACAGAAGCTTAAGGCTTCATGCTGGGTAGTTTGGCACTACAAAGGGGCTTGACCTCATGCTACGGGTAGTATGACACTACGATGAGGTTCCCGGTGATTCGGGGTAAGGTCCTCGGCTTAAGGCCATGTCATAGCGGCGTAGCACCGCAAAGGAAGCGTTGGACGCTTCATGCCATGTCTCTTTAATAAAGAACTCACCTATAGTGTATGGACAAAGAGATATCAGGCCGTCTCTTGAGGGTAAACTTGTAGACGCCCAATATTATACACTGAAACCAGGCTGGCACACTGCCTTAAATGTGCAGCCAGAGACACATGTAACTACATTATGTGAGTGGAAAGAATTTTAGCTATGATGCAGAATTCAAGGCTTAGTCCATTCTTGTATTATAGTTTGATTTTTTACTCACGTGGGAAGATTCAAGTCTTAAGTGGCATCTATCCTAAAAGCATAATGGACAGTTACTGTGGGGAACACTCGTACTCATATATATAGAGATATGTGGGGGATTGTTGGGTTTTTAGCCTTTAGTTTTGGTTTTTAGTCCCACATCGGCTAGAAAGGAATGTGTATCTCCATATATATGAGTCTTTGCTCTTTATGGAGATGCACATGTAGTGCACATGGGTGTGTGTCATGTGGGATTAGTTATTAATGGTATAAAGGCTTAATCAACAATTAAGAAGCTGTAAGCTTTTTGCTCTTGGAAATTTATTTCCATGGAGCTAAGCTCCGTAGGAGCTTAGCGACTCGGACTCGGACTCGGACTCGGACTCGGACTCGGACTCGGGCTCGGGCTCGGACTCGGGCTCAAGGGCTCATGAGGCGTAATGTGGCGTTTTGTTGGCGCACTTTGCACTTAGCACGTCAGCATCGTCGCTAGGCGCATATTGCGCTTAAGTTGCGCTCGTTGCGCGAGCCACTTGCGCGACCACGTTGCGCGGTCCGTTACGCGAGCCCAGTTACGCTGGCCCAGTTACGCAGCCCAGTACGCCCAGTACGCGCAGTGTACGCAGCGTGCGTAGAGTGCGCAGTGTGCGTAGAGTGCGTAGTGTGCGTATGGCTGGCTGCATATTAGAGCGGGAACGGTTGCAGCAGTTGCTGGTGTGTGCCATGTGGGATTAATTATTAATGGTATAAAGGCTTAATCAACAATTAAGAAGCTGTAAGCTTTTTGCTCTTGGAAATTTATTTCCATGGAGCTAAGCTCCGTAAGAGCTTAGCGACTCGGACTCGGACTCGGACTCAGACTCGGACTCGGACTCGGACTCGGGCTCGGGCTCGGACTCGGGCTCGGACTCGGGCTCAAGGGCTCATGAGGCGTAATGTGGCGTTTTGTTGGCGCACTTTGCACTTAGCACGTCAGCATCGTCGCTAGGCGCATAGTGCGCTTAAGTTGCGCTCGTTGCACGAGCCACTTGCGCGACCACGTTGCGCGGCCCGTTACGCGAGCCCAGTTACGCTGGCCCAGTTACGCAGCCCAGTACGCCCAGTACGCGCAGTGTGCGCAGCGTACGCAGCGTGCGTAGAGTGCGCAGTGTGCGCACCGTACGCAGTGTGCGTAGAGTGCGTAGTGTGCGTAGTGTGCGTATGGCTGGCTGCATATTAGAGCGGGAACGGTTGCAGCAGTTGCTGCACTTTCAGGAGTGGTTCAGCCACTACCCTGAAGTTCAGGCAACTGCTTGGCAACCGCCCCGTGGGCTATATATGCAGGTTCTCTCCTCTTCTCAGAATTGGAGAAATCAGAATTCTAGGGAGAAAACTCTAAGTGTTCTTTAACACAACAGAGTAGTGAGCGTGTTTTTTAACACAAACACTAATACTTTTTAGTACGTGTGAGTTCAGTTACTTCAGAAACAGAGAGAGAAGAGTAGAGCCATTGCCAGAGGAGTTCGCCGTTTTCCGAGGAGTCAGAAGAGCAGGAGTGTTCCAAGGTTTTCCGTCAACCTTGCTGGTTCCTGGAAGCTGTTCGCAGAGGGCGAATAAAGCTTTGAGCAACGGTGATCATTCACCCCAGCAATTCCATCTCTCGCCTGTCACCCTTCTGTTGCCTTTAGCAGTTCTGTCAGTATCTTCTTTTTAGAAGGCACTACTGCCAGTTTGCTACGATCACGAAAATCTCTTTAGATTATTCGTGAATTACGATATCTTTTTAGATCTCGTAATTTGCAGAATCCTTCTGGATCTCTGTCGCAAAACCTTCTTTAAGAAATTGCATTTGAAACGTTGTCTTTACAACTGTTTCAGTTTCTGTATTTTCCATCGAAAAGCGTGCCCCGGCGTTCCCGGCAATAACAAATTGACATACAACCATCACAGTCAATAACCTTATATCTAGATTTGTTATGACATGAGTGTACTTTGCCTCTGATAATGTCATTACTTTTGTTGTTGGTGCTGCATTTTGACAAAAAATTTGAATTCTTGAAGTTCTACTATTTTGTATAACTCAAAATTTTAAACTTTATGCAGAGACGTATGATCGACTTGATGACAAGGTTTGTCCCACTTATTTCGAGTATATTTTATTGTTACAACTTAATTGTTCTCTCTTTTTGAAGAACTGTAAGGGAAATATCAATTATTTGACTACTATGCTGAGTTAATTTTGCAAGGAATTATTGAGTATAGCATATATTAAGGTTGTCTTGTAGTACAAACTGATACAAAATGCTTCTAGATGAGGAAGTAGTGGATGGTTGACCCCCCCTAGAGATTAGACTATGTGATGCGTCCAACACCTTATTTCATATTAATGGTTAAGATGAAAGTGAAATATTTTATTGTGGTCTACTATATAACATAAGCAGTAGCAACAGAAGTTACAAAAGTTAGAGGTGGTGGTGATATAGTTCAACACTTAAATTTTAAATACAAACCAATGAATTTTGACTTCTCTAAATTTTCAAGTAAAATTGGAATGGCATATAATTACAGCTTGATCTTCTCTCTTTAAACTTCCCAATGTCTACCTTGTTCTTAACACTTTCTAGGCCAAAGATGAGAATGACAGAGGCAGATATATGTTTTCAATTTCAAAGGAGAATATTAAGAAAGGAGAATATTAATGTTTTCAATTTCAGAAAACACTTATCCATCTATATTAAGAAAGGAGAATATTAATGTTTTCAATTTCAAAGATTCAAAGTTTGTTCAAACGAACAAGGACCACCACTGCAATTTACTTTTGAATGAAAATAATACTTTTTCTTTTAATTACATTTTGTATGGATAAATTCAAGGATTGTTTTTTTACATGTGTACTCTTCTATGTAGCATGTGTAACATAGTAAGTAATTCTTTTCCTACAGGGCAATGGAAGTATGCAAAGTGATGACACAGAATTGATGTGCTACATATGCTTGGAGCATGGGAAGGGTGAAGAACTACATAGAACTTTACCATACAGGCATCAGGTATTTCTTATTTTATTACAACTTCAATACGATTATTCTTGTTATATTTTTTCTTCTTTATTAAATTTTATGTTGCTTCCTTCTGAAGATTTTTATTATAGCTAGGTTATATCCAATAGCTTTCTTTTAGTACTTGCTTGTAGTTTGGTATCACATACATGTCATGTGGTAGTTGTTCGTTTTGTGAATGATTCAGAACACTCTTTAGAAGTAATATGGTTATTTGCATCACACCTGGTCATTTTCCTTTTGGGCAGTTCCATCCAAGCTGCATTCCTCCATGGTTACAAAAAAGGGGACGTGCCCATTAGGTATGCAACTAGAAACATAAATGTTTCAGCTACTAGTTTAAAGTATGCATTAAAATCATTGCCTTTTAGTATGAAATATGCTTTTTTTCCTTTTAGTTTGAAGCCGCATTACTCCATTGTATTGTTATTTACATGAGGTATGATCAATTTTGGCTTAGAAATGATTTTATTTTCAAAATAATTGCTGTATAATATAATAATTACGTGTCCCAATAATCTCTCTACAGATTTCTATATGGAATGTTGCAAAGGTCAAATTTAGAAAATAAGTATAGATTTGTTGAACCTGGAGTAGTTGCTGAAGCGGGAAAAAATTCACTAAGAACTCGTGAGTTGGCCATGAGAATGGAAGTTTACAACAAAGGTAAAATGGTAGTATTTCCATACAATGCGAAGTAAGTTACTTGTTTTGTTCTTCTTGTCAGTTTATTTTTCAAAGTCCAATTGTACATTCCTATGGCTAGAAACCCTTTTACTTAATTGAGTAGACTACTTTAATATTCTGATACTTGCATATATAACCCTTTTTCTGGTTTTCTACTTTGACTTTCTGTGATTTGACTTTGTTAAATATAGCTATCAGTGGATGTTGGTTATTGTCGATCCATATGCTCAAAGTATTTCTTTCTTTCATCCGCTTGGACATGAGTCGTACGATGACTTAAGATTGTTAATTCCAATGTAAGTGTTTAGCTAATATATATAATATAATTCTTTACCATTTACGAACCAGTATATGTCATATTTACTATTGTCGGACTTTTAAGATATGGCTCTCTCAAAAAGGATTGAAGTGGAAAAGCCTAACCTGGAAGTGTGTGAATGTAAGTTTTAATTTAGATCCCCTCTTTCTTGATTATCCGTAGCTAACCCTATTTTTCACTTTATAATGTAGTGTCCTAAACAACGAAACAATAATGAATGTGGTTGCTATGTAATAAAATATATAAAGGACATATTCTAACTTTCTACTACCAAATTAAAAAAGGTAAGTTAGCTGTTAAGATGGTTATATATATTAATGTAATAATGGTTGTATTGGTGTAACATGACGTTGTTAACATAACAATTGATTTTGTGTTTATTTTGTAGTTTGTTGGGAGAAAGGATTACCACATTAAAGAAATTGATGAAATGAGAGGAGCTGGCCAAATTTATGCTGGACACTGTTGATGAAGACTATGAAAAATAATGCATGAAGAAAATTTGAAAGTATTAGTAGTTTATGTTTTAAATTATGTAAGAATGAAGGAATATTATTTTAGTTTAATGTTGGCATTTTGAATAATTATGAAATGAAATATTTTTGGTTTGTGGTACATATTAGTTTTCTTCTTTGATTTTGTTCTATGGGATATTGTATACAAAATATAAATTGTACAACAAGGATACAAAATTGGGTACTGTAAAATAATGACGAACATTTAATGACGCATAAAAGCCATATATTATAAATAAAGATGACGCATAAAAGTCATCTTATATAAATAAAGATGATGTGTTTTGAGCCGCCATTGTTATCTTATGGTAAAAGTCATCTATTGTAAAGACAGATGACGTATATAAATCATCTTTTGAACATAACGATGACATATATAAGTCATCTTTTACAAATAACAATGACGTGTATTGAGCTGTCATTATTGTCTAATAAAAAAGTCATCTTTTGTAGATAATGATGACGCATGAAAGTCATTTTTTGTGAATAAAGATGATGTATAAAGTCATGTTTTATAAAGAAAGAGGACGTGCGTTGAGCTGTCGTTGTTGTCTCACAAAAAAGTCCTATTTTGTAAATAACGATGACACATGAAACTCATCTTTTGTAAATAAAGATGATGCATAAAGTCATCTTTTATAAAGAAAGATGACGTATGTTGAGTTGTCCTTGTTGTCTCACAAAAAAGTCATCTTTTGTAAGTAAATATGACATATAGAAGTCATCAACTATAAATAAAGATGACGTATACAAGTCATCTTTTATAAATAAATATGACGGATGTTGAGCTGTCATTATTTTTTCACAATAAAGATGACACCTTCGTAGATGACGGCCAGACAAATGTCATCAATTAGCATATTTGGCCGTCATTGTTAACCATTTTTGTAGTTGTGCGACAATACTTCCGTCATGAGGGGTTGGACCGGTGTGCGCTTCCTTTGGATTCGTTCCTTCGTCAGATCAACCATGGAACCACCATCTTCTTCGCCATGCTTTTCTGGGACGGGAATCGGGCGAGGGGATAAGGCTGTAGCAGTCGAGATCTTCTTTGTGGCTTTGACGTTGAGGGGGTCCTGAAACGTAGTTCCCGCCATCGTGCTGCTGGCTGCAGCCGTCTTAGGCCTCCAGACACATCGAGTCTTCTTCGACTGTACGAACCGCTTCGAAGTCTTCAAATTTTCATCAGAGAGAATATCTTCAAAAGCCTGTTGGTCGAAGCGTACGACCAGCATGTCTTGAGAAGCTCGTAGCAAGTTGTCATCAGATTACGTCACTGCCTTCTCGTTGGAGGAGAAGATAGTCCCCACCAGAGTCGCCATTTTATTCGACGTAACAAAAGGTTGAATGAACTTTTTGCTTTATTGAATGTATAAGGTATCTGTGTACAAAGAAGGAAGTCCTAAACAGGATATTCTAAGTACAGGGAGAAGAGGTTTCTGGAAAAGTGTGACGATAGAGATCGAGCGCTATAGTGGCTCATTTACTCCGTTGACGATCTGGACGACGAATCAACCTTGTTATGGCTCTCTGGCGCCTTTGATGGGATTGGGGTCACCGATCAAGAGGCTGTCTAGATAAGAAGATCCCTTGAAGATGGTTGGTTGGTTCTTTGGTTGATAGGTGGATGAGGATGGTCGACTCTTTGTAGATAGAGATCGTTGCTCCTTTAAAGATTATCGATTGTCAATGTTCCCTCTCCCTCTTTTCCTCCTCTTTTTTTGTGGAAGAAGAACTCCTTCTATTTATAGAGAATCGAGCACATATGCGATGTGCATTAGGGTTCCTGAAATATGAAAGAATTTGCCGTCATTGTACGGTACGAGCTTCTGCGGTGCTGACACGTGGCGGACATCGAGATTCCTCTCAAACGAGATCTTTGGTAGTTATAAATATAACCGAAGGAGGTGACACGTGGCACATGCCAATTTGCTTGTTCAGATACAGCCGAGTAAATCTTGAGATTTCATCCTAGATTTGGAGTCTAATTGATCCTGGTCTAAAATTTAAATCAATCTGATATGATATCAATCATGATTTAATCACAATCTTCTCTACAAGAGACGGTTTAAACAAACCAATTGGGGTAGACCCATGCTTCCTGCACCTCTGGTGAGGACTAAGTGCTGCTGTGCTTCTCGGGCGACGAGTAGACCGTGCTTTTGGAGACGATGGAACCTCTGTGCTTTCAGGTGACGAGTGGACTTGACTTTGAATGACGATGAGACTTCTGTGCATATAGAGAAACTTATGAAGTTGTGTTTTGGGCTATCAGAGTCACAGTGATGTAGGCGACAAGTAGGCTTGTGCTTCAGGTTGACGAGGTTGCTGTGCTTTTGGAGCGAAAGGTTGACTTACATTGGTTGCGATGGGAGTTCCCAAGTCTCTTGTAGAGAAATGACTTAAGCTTTCGATCCGGAGCAGACGACTGTGCCGTGGGAATGGAGATGGTGTAAGCATATCACCATCCTACGCCTCATGCGGACGCAGGTAAGTAGTTGTGCCTCTAAACAGTGAAGGTATTGGCTGCGAAGGGAAGGGTATGACACCCTTGCGTGTCTGAGATTGGCGCAGGAAGGTAACTGCACCTCTGGAGTGAAGACACTAGCTTCTGACATAAAATAATGGGAGGGGGGCCTACCACCGTCTTATTTCTGAGGTTGGCGCAGGTAGGTAGCTGCGCCTCTGGCTCGAAGGCTCTGGCTTCTTCAAAGTACTGAGTTACTGATATGCTTTTGAGAGGCTGGGCCCATAAGAATATCAGAACATGCTTCGGTGGAGGTTAGTCTTCCAGCGTGTGTATCAAGAAGAAGGAAGGCTGCGCTTCGATGAAGACTGCATCCCTTGTAGATCCTTATAGGCTTCTGTCGAATCTGTACTAGATCCTTTGTAGAAGAACAGAATTAGTCCCTTATGTATGGTCCTGAAGTGTCTGTACTAGACTTTGGTAGACATAAAAATAAATGTACTTCTCTCCATATCTTCTGTTTTGTCTTTTTAGCACTGAGCCTGAGTCTTTTGCATCTTCTGCGCTTTGGCGAAGAGATGTCTTGAGTTGAGATTTTTCATGCTTCTACACTTTGTCTGATGGCTTTGCGCTGTCGCCCTCTAACGGACCATGCTGTAGGAACGAGATGTAAAGCGCTATACTCTAGAGGGGGGTAAATAGAGTAGGTAACAAAAAATTAGCTATTAAAAATTATTAATCATAAGATCACAGAAATATATCACAGATATGTAAATGTAAAAGTAGAGAGCAGAGAGCAAACGCAAATACAAGTATGTATACTAGTTTCTCTCTTGTGAGGACTAATCCAGTCGGAAGAACTCTAGCTTCCAGTTTAAATCCACTATAGAAAATCGTAAGTTTTCATGCAAAGTCCTTGCAACTTCTACAACGCGAGCTTTGATTTGATGCACTCGACTAACTTCAATTTTGAAGTGTTTATCTTCAATCAAGCCTCTGATTACATTCACTCTGAAACTTCTAGACCGTACCGTACTAGCAAATCGACTAGAAGATTGTAACTAGCTTGGGATTTGAAAATGAAAGCTTAGAAGGCTTTGGAAGACCGTAGTAGGCTTAAAAAAAGAGAAGAGAGAATAAATTGGGGTATTGAAATGGTAGAAATTCTTCTCTGTCTATAGGTTTTCCAAAGGGAGAATTCGGGCAGAATTCTTTGAGAGAATCTCGACAGATAGTCGTTGCATCCGTAACTGCGGGGAGACTGGGTTTGAAATCCAACATTTCACTAATCGAACTCGGGCCGAAGTCGGTCCAAATTCTGTTGTTCCAGAATTGGTTTGGTTAGGGTTTTGCAAATCGGGTTTTGTGCTTTTTGAGAATTCAAGCAGTTAGGAAGTACTTTGGGCTTTTGTAAGTGGGACTTGTTTTCAAAACAAAACGGTATTTTGAATCATTTATGGATAGTCTATTTGTCAGTACGACTCGGTGTATATTGTATTTCTAGACTCAATAAATTGTGAAAAATATATTGATATGAAAATACAGACTCAATGGAAAAATGGCTCCAAGTCTTGAACGGTAGCAGTAGCAGTTTGAGCAGATCGTCCAAGTAGCCCTTATATCGAGACAAGGTTTGATCAATTGTTAAAATCAGGTTTGACCATGACCAATGGGCCAACAATCTCCTCTATTTTGATGATAGACAAACCTTGACCGATATAACATCTTGATATTGATTTGACCAAACAAATATCAAAATTTGTATGGTACTATTCTATATGTACTTGTAATGTTATGTACTGTCTCCTCTTGGTAGAAATTGTCCTGAAAAAGATGTTAGATCATTTTCTCCCCGTTGTCACTTAGCAAAATAATTGCAAAGAGAGAAACTCCCCCATAATTCATGCATAAAAGATGAACGTTAAAGAAATACAAAAATAATATAAAAAATAACATAAAGTTTACATGCAGTTTTATGAAAGAAGCATTAACTAAGATATAGTGCGAAGCATAAAATACAGAAGTACATACCAAAAAGAAACAATATACCTTGAATATAGAAAATGCATAATAAAAAAGAGATTGAATACATCAACTCAGCATCTCAGAAACAGTCAAATAAGTAATAAAAAAAATAAAAGTACTACTATCTTGGAATGTCGGAGCATTTCCAAGAACACATAGACAAAAGTAGAGTCTATTCAGAAAACATCTAGACAAAATATAGTAACGTCTAGATCAAATCCTCAGCTGCTAAACATAATCATCATCAACACGATCAACATCGCCACCGTGTCCAGAAGGACCAGCCCTAGAAGTGCCAGCTCCATGAGATGGGTGTGGAGTAGCACCAGAACCACGGTACTAGTCATAAGCGTTACCGGGCTCAAAGAAGTGATGAACCATCTCATCATCATAGCTGTAGCCAGATACAGTGGGATCTCATGGAAGAGAACTGGCACACTGACCAGTCTAGGCAAAATGCAGATCCGCAAAGGAGTTTGCAAGTGCCTAAAATTGACTAGCATCTCGGAACTAGTGTTCCTTCAATGTGTCAGTAACAAACTCTCGCAAAGAGTTGTGCTCATCTAGCTGAGCATGCTGCATATCAAAAAATTGCTGGTGGAGACCCTCAAATGCCATAGGGTAATCCTGAGGTGGAGGAGGTGGTGCAATAGGAGGAGGAGGAGGGACAACTGCCTGCGACGAGAAAGCTGAATATACTTAGGCTCTAAGTCATGAGCACAAGAAGATAAATCGATCTCGAAGTGCTGGAAGATGATAGGAAGGATTATCGCATAGACAAGATTTCTGTTCCTCTCGCGACATATACCCATCATCTGGATAATCGGCTTAGGGATCGAAAATGGAATCCCATTACGAATATGATAAAGCGCAGACATTTTAAGAGTGGTCACATCATCTTTGGAAGTAGATTTTGATAGGATAGTGGAATAGACAATGCGATGTAACTAATAAAAGAATAAGTTCAAATGAGCAGCTTTGAACTTTCCGGGACAGATATGATCAAGAGCACAGAGTTGGTTCTTAAAACTATTTAAAGTTGTGTCCCCTGAAAATTCAAATTCAGTGATATCATCTAGCGGAGCACCTTCATTTGGAATGTTTAGGATTATTGCTAAGTCGTCATCATTGAATTGAATTTCTATGTCAGCAACACAACTCTTACAAGAATAAGTGCTATCGGCTAACGTAAAGTTGCAGTGAAATAGCCGAATAGTATTGGTAGTAATGGGAAAATAGTGAGTGACAAGGTTGTGCAATCCCAATGCTTCAAAGAAAGTGTTGTGTGACGGAAAGATCGTCCACATAATCGGTGCGCCAGGGCATATGTTGCGAATTAAAAAATCCGCATACCACAATAATGATTGTTCAAGAGTTTTGAAGAAAAACTCGTTAAATGCCCCGTCGTCCATTTGGATGGTCGAAAAGAGAGATCCTTGAAGAGGATCCGAAGAGGAGGCTTCTTCACTAGCTGCCGTCTTCTTTCTCTTGGAGGGATTATGCATCGTACGCATGGTTTCTAAAAAAATATAGAATATTTAAGAAAATTGAAATAAAGATATGGAAGAGATTATACCTTCTAGAAATCAAATATGTAGAAGAGAATGAAATTCCACGCATGAATCCAAAGTTTGGAAGGAAAACACTAAAGGAATAGGGAGGAATCAATGGTTGAAGAACTAGGGTTTGGTGGCTCTTTCGCACGGCTGCTGCTCTGTTTAAAGGAGGAAGGAGATGAATAGAACGAGGGCTACTTCGGTTCTGACTTAAAATATTCGACACCAACAGAACTCGAACCGAATTCGGTGCGAATTTGCCTGCAGTTTTATTGAGGTATTTTGCACAGAAATATATGCCACTTTTATATTCATCATTCCTTATCAATTATTTAATTTCAAGTTTAGTAATTTTAAATTTCAATTAACATAATTAACATTATTTTATGAATTAAATTTTGTTACACAACTATCTCATATTAGCTGCAGGGGTACTGTCCCAGCTAACAGAGGTTCATAAGGGAACGCTTAAGTACCGCTTCACTTCGATTGTAGTCATTGGTGACAGACAAACCCTTTGTAGGCTTTTCTCAAAAATAATTCTTCCATAATGAAAATTAATTAATATTATTGACATCTAAAATTCCTAATTCTCGACGTAAATAATTGAATCGATCTTCCGCTAAAGGTTTTATAAAGATGTTAGCCAATTATTTCTCTGTGTCTACATATTCTAGGTTTATATCTCTATTTGATGGTCTCTAAGAAAACAATGTCGAATCTCAATATGTAGTACGAGAGTGACATACATGATTCTTAGTCAAATTGATAGTACTAGTGTTGTCACAGAAAATGGGTATATGTGTGTAGTGTAAACTAAAGTCTTCTAAGGTTTGCTTCATCCATAATTTGTGCACAACGACGTCCTATGACGATATACTCAGCCTCATTAGTTAATAATACGACAGAATTTTGCTTCTTGCTAAACCAAGAGACTAGTGTCTTACCTAGAAAATAACATGTGTTGCTAGTACTTTTTCTATCTACTTTGCATCCAGCAAAATCAACATCCGAATATCCGATTAGATCAAAGGACATGGTTTTAGGATACCATAAGCCGACAGAAGTACCTTTAAGATATCGAAAGATACGCTTAATTGCGCACAAGTATGATTCCTTAGGGTTAGCTTGAAAACGTGCACACAAGCAAACATATCACTCCTATTTTCCGTTATACGTATTTTTCAGGATACGTATACGAATTTCTGATATTTGACAGGTGACATGTATTTTGACTTGTCTTGCTTGGCTTAGCCTTGGTTTAATCTTTACTTGATTTTGGTTCAACTTTGTTCAACATGGCTTGGCTTGTTTTGGTTCATTTTGGTTTGAGATGAGAAGGGGTTGATATATAAGTCAACTCCACTCTCTCTCCTCCATAACTTCTTTATTTATTTCCTTCTTCTCTCCATAACTCTTTTCCACCTACAAAGAATTCCTAGACAAGTGCAACTTGCTTCATGATAGATCTTAAATTTTATTGTTCCATTCTCTTCTCTACTTGATTCTAAGGCTCTTTAGAACTTGACATTTTCGATTTTGATGGTTGCATTCTTGTAGATCTAAGTTTGTACCTTTTCTCGATTTTTATTGGTTTTATCTCCTAAACTTTGTTATTTCTGAAATCTAATTGTCCTATGTTGTAGGAAATTTGATTCTACCCAATTTAGACCCTTGAAAGTCCCGATTTTAAATTATTTTGAGTAATTTATGACCTTTTGAGTTCATGGATTTTCATGAACATTTGGGAGCTGTCTGGAGAAGATGAGCAGGAGGTACGCTGGCTGGCATGCATGGTGGCTGGCGTGTATGCTGGCTAGCATGC
>JANAVB010027244.1:47500-72213 GCA_029216955.1 Iris pallida | reverse complement strand
CGATTAGAAGTGTGTGTATTCGAATTAGAGTATCAATATAGCCTGCAGTAGGATATATGACATTAATTTTAAGGTACTCGATCACATTAGGAAAAATTCTTTTATTGCCATCTAAATCCTTATTTTCAGCTGATCCTTTTGAATTTTAATTGTCCGCCTTTGTTATATCGCTTTTTTATCAGAAATTGATACTCTTGTTTGTCTATCTTCAGGATGGTAGAGACTCGATCGCAGCGTACCATTCATGAGGATGCTATGGAGGGGACTGCTACCTCCCAGCCAGTACAGCGAGGCCAGGGGACTGCAGCTCCTGCCACCTCTGCTCGTATTGAGACCCCGGTGTTTGCCATGAAATATAAAAGAACAGAACAATTATCGGAGGACCGGACTTTTACTTCACGTTACAAACTCGCTTGTACAAAGAAAGCCTAGGGACGAAAACCTAGGTACAACAGTTTAAGTACAATTGTTTATTTTAGATTCTGGAGGGTAACGATAGAGGCTCGGGAAGGCGACGGCAGCCCTGTCTTACTCTTGGACGATCGGTATGCAGCCTTGGCTCCTGTGAAGAGATGGTTGGCGTTGATGAAGAAATGCTCTTCTTGCTCTCCCTCTATTACTCTTCTGGCTTCTCTCTCTCTCTGTGTGTATTTTTTCTGATTATTGGAGGAGTCTTCCTGTATGGGCGTATCTCTCTGACCGTATATATATCTCCTGCAAGGGAATGGCACCCTGCTATTTATAATAGTGGGGGGCATCATTAGGGTTTGCAATAATTTCCCACTCTCAAAGTGGCGGCGGCCTGATAAGTAATCAATCGGGGCTATTAGTTTTGAGTGTGATGAATCTGAGACATTAAGTGTAGATTGCACCAAATCTCATCAGTAATTAATGCTGATTGGAATAAATCTCCCTCATGATGATCTGCTGATGTCTGCGAATCTGAATGAATAAATTTAATTCATTCTCCCGTCACGTGTCCCAAATTATTGGGATTAAACCCAATCTTTGATTGCAGTAAATCTGGGAAATTGATTGGCTTAAGACACGTGTCCTGGGAGCTACTGGGGGGATCTGAGCCGCATAAGGATTGAGCCGCATAAGACTGGCCACGTGTCAGTGCTGCTCCGAGCCATATGATAATCTGGGCCATATAATGGGTAGTGAGCCGCATGGAGATGATCCTTACGAGCCGCATAGGGAGGCCTATTCTTGAGCCGCATAAGGGGGACCTCTGCTTGAGCCGCATACGACGTCTTCGTCCTGAGCCGCATAGCCAACCTTGCCTTTGAGCCACATGGACGTCTTTGCCACTGAGCCGCATGGACGTTCTTCTCATTGAGCCGCGTGGGCATTCTTCCCATTTAGCCGCATGGGTGTCTTTGTCATTGAGCCGCATTCGACTGGCCACGTGTCAAAGCCGCATGGAAGGCTTTTGGGGTCTGATGGATTATGCCAGCTGTAGAGATTTCCTCATTTTCCTAGGAGCTTGCCATTATGACCGAATCGTCGTTGCAGCTTTATGTCAGAGCTGTCAACTCACTTTTGTGTCAGAACCACCTGGCTGTGTCAGAGCATTAGATGGGGGCGTTGCTTTAATGGCCAATTGTACAGACGAGCCGCATGAGGCCACGTGGCGTTTATCCGAGCCGCATGGCTATGCTGGCGACTTCCGAGATGCATAATATTCTTGAGCCGCATGAAGCTCTGAGTTTTGAGCCACATGAAGCTTCCTGAGCCGCATGAAGCTTTTTGGATTTTTGAGCCGTATGAGGCTCCATGTTGAATTCGAGCGGCATAGGGAATCCCCTTCTTTTCTTGCGCTTGTGAAGGATCACATCTCGCAAGTTAAGGACATCTTGGTCAACCCTTGTACTCGTTTTATGGGCCCGAGTATCCCAAGCACACGAGTGCGCAGGTATCATGTTTACAACTTTCCATCAGAGGCCCGCTTTAACAGTTAGCGGGGCGCTCTGATGGTCAGAGGTTGGGACAGCTGACTGAGCTCGACGAGCCGCACTGCCTTAGACTTCTTCGACTTAGCACCCGAAGGTGCGTAGTAGGAAGAGTCCAAGTTTGGAAGGAGGGAAGAGAAGTTGGTGCCCTTTTCAAAGAAGGAAAGGGGGCTCTATTTATAGAATGGAGTGAGCCCTTTCTTCTTCTCCTTTCCGATGTGGGACTAAAAGCAATATTTTCCATGCTTCTACAGGACCCCCTTCAAAGTTTCCAAATTGCAAATTTGGAACACTTTGAATAAGAAGCATGGAAAGTAGAGTTGTTTGGGTGTGGCAATCCAATCAGAGGTAGCATGGACGTGATAGGTTTGGGTACTTCTGCTGGGAATTTTGTGTGGACTTACCATCCTTGGCGTACCTTGGTTTTAGGTACGGATAATAAGTTGAGAGAGGGAACCATCATATTTACTCAGCGGTGGTATGGACGTGGTAAATATAAGGTTGATGGTAGAGCTTTCCTACTCAGAGGTGATATGGACATGGTAGGAGTGAACTCGAATGAGGATACATAGAACAACTCAGAGGTGCTATCAACGTGGAAGTTCTATACATTGGGTGAAAGAATGCTATGGAACAGCTGGGCTCCGAAAGTATATGATTGCGAAAAAAAGGGTGCATGTACTAGAGGATCTAATATAGCATTTGTGGTCAACAGAGGACATTTTGTGGTCAACAGAGGACATTTCTGGGCCTATTATCCTTGGCGTACCCTGGCTTAGGATACGGATAATTAGATGAAAGGGAACCAACATACTTACTCAGAGGTAATGAGGATATGGCAAGTATGAGGGCTCTTTTTTTTCTACCGCAGAATCTTCCTACTCAGAGGTAATGAGGACATGGCAGGAGTGGACTCAACGGAGGATATTTGTGGACCTATTATCCTTGGCGTACTCCGATTGTGGGTACGGATAATAAGTCGAAAGGGGATCAACATACTTACTCAGAGGTACTGAGGACATGGCAAGCATGAGGGTTGGTTTCACCGCGGAATCTTCCTACTCAGAGGTAACGAGGACATGGAAGAAGTAGACTCCATGGAGGATATTTGTGGTCAACAGAGGACATTTGTGGACCTATTATCCTTGGCGTACTCCAGTTATGGGTACGGATAATAAGTCGAAAGGGACTCGACATACTTACTCAGAGGTAATGAGGACATGGCAAGTATGAAGGTTTCTTCGATGGAGCCTTCCCACTCAGAGGTAATAAGGACATGGCAGGAGTGGGCTCAATGAAGAGGGGTACATAGAACGACTCAGAGGTAATGAGGACATGGAAGTTCTTATGTAGAGGGGTGATTTATTTTTGGCGGAATTGAGATGACTCAGAGGTAACATCGACATGGTCGTTTTGGAAATTTGTGGATCCGTTACCCTTTTTGTGCACTGGGAGTACGGGTAGTAGATCATGAGGAAGGAGCTCTTTCAGGAAGAAAGTTTAGAGGTATGGTTATACATGACTTTCTCCCTAAAAGAGTGACCGGGATGTAAGTTCAGGGGTACCAGCGGGTACATAACTCGACAATCCTGGAATTTTGGAATCAAAGTGTGAGTTCAGCGGTACGGGAGGGTACATAACTCGGCAATCTGGGATATTTTGTGGAGGAAGAATGTGAGTTCAGCAGTACCGGAGGGTACATGACTCAATAATCTGGATTTGGAGAATGTGAGTTCAGTGGTACCGGAGGGTACATAACTCAATCATCGGGGTTTTTTTTTTGAGAATGTCGTTTCAGACGTAATACTTCTTCAGAAACTTGTCATTGATGGACAACATGAGCAAGTCTTAGTGTGAGCAGCCACATACTTGGCTAGCTCTGACTGTTCTTCGGCCATCCCCTGTGTAAATGAAGACTGAGAGGATGACCTGGGCAGCTTGATCATCAGGGGTTCTGTTGGTGGAGCCGAACGTGGAGTTGTTGGCAGACTAGCGACCCCCAGTTTGGTACTCGATGTGGGACGAGGAGTGGCTGGTTCGCTAGAAGTGTCAGACCTTACATCGGGGTGACGACCCTTCTTGGGAAGGCGTATCGTCAGTGGCTTGTCGGAGGGATTGAGCTTTTCCGTTTGAGGCTGACCGACTCTCGGCAGTCTGATTGTTAGTGGCCCTGTTGAGGATCTTGGCACTTGGCCAGACCTTGGCAACCGGATTATCATCTGCTCTTCTTGTGCCGAGAGGCTGATTGCGTCCTTACGCAGAGTGGCGGTAAGGGGTGTAGACCTGCCCGATTTGCGAGCTTGGAGGTGGATCGTCAGAGGCTCTTTTGATCTTGTGGCTGTCTCGGTACTAGCTTGTACATCTCCTTCACCAAGGTGCTTCTTCGACTTTTCATACAGGCAGGAGTCTGAGTAGTAAGATTCGACCCCTTTGAAGGGATCGATATCAACAAATTTCGTCCTCACGAAGCCGTGGTTGTCGACATATTTGAAGCACTGGTGCAGCGTGGAAGGCACGATCATATAATCGTGTATCCATAGGCGCCCCAAGAGGATGTTGTAAGAAGTGTCTACATCGATAACGTAGCAGGTGGCTTCTGATCGGAGGTCGCCAATTTGACACTTCAGACGAATCTTCCCAATAGGGTAGCTCCTGCCCGAATTGAAATCGCTGATGGCGGTGTTTGTAGGCGTCAGGCGATACATTGTGATGCAGAGATGATGCAGCAGACCCTTCGGGATAATGCTTATGGAAGAGCCAGGATCGACGTACATCCGATTCACCTTTACGTCGCCGATGTATCCCGTGTAGTATAGCGGGCAATCATGTAGGTTGGTTTTGATGAGCATGTCCTACGGAGTGAAGACAATGTTGGGCATTGCTCCCGTACAGGCGCTGTCTTGGAGATCTGTAGGCGGGTTTTCTCCCGTGAGGTTGACCTGAGCCAGGTACGCGTCGGCATTTTGGAGTGCATCGCTCAAAGCTGTACGAACATCCTTGGAGAGTCTCAGGAGCTCGTATAATGATAACTTGGCCGGTGTGTTGGCCAATTGCGCTAATATATCAAAGTTGTAGGGATTCTCCAGCCCCTGTGATGCCTCTTTTTGGAGGGATTGTCAAAACGAGTCTTCCCTCGGCCTAGGCTTGTCGGTCGTTGAAGGCTGAGCCGGTCCCGGAGCATCAGTTGTAGTGGGTTGATGAATTTCAGCTGGGTTGTCAACCACAAGTTGGGATTGCGCTCCAGACCGTGTGATGACGGCTGTAGCTTCTTCGATGTCTGCGAGATTGTGTGGCAGGTCCTGACTTTTCTACTTTTCTTCTTGTAGGTGGAAAATGGTGTGGGCCGAGTCACTTTCGATACCAAATCTGGATGGATCCACATGACCTCCCCTCGTGATGTGGTGAGGGGCACTAGGCCAGCAGCCTGATCTCGGGGAGGTGAAAGATTAGCAATCTCCATTGTCGCCAGAGGGATGGGGACCACCCCGTCTTGAGTTTCCGTTGGAGGAAAGCTGACGAATTGTACCGACACCATATTGGCTGCCACCGTTACCTCTTCGAAATCGATGGCCAAAGCGTTCGAATCGATGAGGTTTTGGATGTACCGTTTCAGCTGGTAGCAGTCGTGTGTAGCATGGTGGACGTAGCGATGATAATGGCAGTACTTTAGGTTCTCCATCTCTGCCGACCGCGGTTCTCGTCTTGGTGGAGGAAGCTGAATTCTGTCCCCTTGTATGAGCATGTCCAAGATGGGTTTGACGTGACCATCTTCGAAGGAGTATGCGATCTGCAGCTATTGTTTGTCTGCGGGCTTCGGCTCAGGTTTTTGTGCTGTATCGGCCACCATAGCCTGGTTTCCCTTGCTGTCCCAATTTTTGGAGGGGCTACCTCCATTATCGTTGTTGGGACGCTTGCCCTTATTTTCTTCTTCCGAGATGTGCAATCCCAGTTGGTGAGCCTTCTTCAGTCGTTCTTCGGCGCTTGTGGTGCTAGATGAACGTCTTCCAATCTTTGAATAGACTTTCGCCCATCCAGAGACTGATTGTTGGAAGCAGTCTCTTTTGGCAAATTTCAATTAAAGAGAAATCTGGATTTTCGGAGGGCAGCTTCATGGCGGTTTGGCGGAACCGCTCAATATAGTTCCTTGTCAATTCCTTCTCCCCTTAGACGACATCCATGAGAGTGGACATAGTGATGTCCTGTCCTACTTCGTAGAATCTCTCCAAGAACAGGCGCTTGAAGCCGACGAAAGAGTGGATGCAGTTGTCCGGCAGATTGCGATACTAGTCGAAAGCGATCCTTCCAATGCCCCAATGAATAATCGCGTGAGGATAGCATCATCATGGGGCAGATTGTCGGTGGTGACCTCGAAGAAAGTGATGTACCGACTTGCTGAGGTCTTGCCATCATACGGGTTGATATTAAACGGCTTATATTTTGGTAGGAATGGAACATCCCTCCATTCGGCAGGGTATGGTTGCCGTATTCTGAAGTCTTGAGCGTTTTCTCGGGCATGGAACATGGCTCGGAGCTCCTGGACCTCTTTCTTACTTCTCGGGCTCATCGGTTGCGGTAGGGGCTGTTATTTCGGAAGGATTATTGCCCGGTTTGGTGCCGCTGAGTTCGAGTCCGCATTGACCGCGGGACCCGTGCTTGTTTGGCCAGGCGTTCCTTCTTGCAGAGTTGGAAGAGCGGCTTTGATTTCATCTACAGACTTGACCAAGGCCTGCAGTATAGCCTCCAAAGTGTCGATGCGTTGGCGATCGCTGGAACCACCTTGGTTGCTGTCCGTCATGAACACCGTCTTTACATGAGGAGTGATGGAAGGAACGGTGGAGGATGTGTCCTCCGAGTCATACCCATACACCGAGAAGTCATCGGGGTTGGTGGGAATGTTCTCTTCAGGCTCGGACTCGAAGGAAACGGTATCCCCAGCCTCAGAGCTTGCTTCATCTTGAGAGTCATGGATGTCCTTGGGGACATCAGCGTCTGTTGTACCTGATGGGAGAGTTGTTTCCCTAGGCTCGGCTCCTTGAAACATTGGATTGTTGTATGTTCGGAGGAGTGCTATCCCCAGTTCCCACGAGCCCCAGCGATGTAGATGATGAGTTTTCCATTGCAGCAGATTTTGCCTTTGAACGGTGTGTTGGAATATTCCGGTGGAGGACAGCCGTTTAGACGACAGTTTCTTAGCTGTAGTGGTTGATATTTTGGGGCTGGAGATGCTTGTCTTCTTCCTTCTACCCTTGGCGGGGACTTTCTGAGTGGAATTGCAGGAGACAACAGGAGGTGCCTCGTCTTCTGAGCTCGGATGATGTAGTCTTTGGAAGACTGACGGCCGATCTTCCGTTGCTGCCGCGTTGTTGCAACAGCAGTTGACGTTGATTTGGCTGCAGTGATGTCCAAACGAGGACTCTTTGCACGCCGAGGCTCCTTCTCTTTTCTTGCGCTTGTGGAGGATCGCCTCACGCAGGTCAGAGGAACCACTTTGTCCTTTTGCCGCCGGGGGCTGAACTCGAGCGGTTCTATACAACTTTCCATCAGAGGCCCGTATGATAGTCAACGGGATGCCCCGATAGTCAGAGGTTGGGACAGCTGACTGGGCTTGATGAGCCCGCGCTGCCCTAGACTTCTTCTTTTTAGCACTTGTGGGTGCGTAATAGGAAGAGTCTAAGTTGAATACCACAGAGTCTGGCTTATCATCCAGAAAACCATCAGGGTCAGGACCGCATGAGAGACGGTCGAAGACTGATCGAGAGGAGCGTGGAACAGCCGTTATGCGGTTAGGATTAGGAACCGTGCAGGCTGTCTGCATGCGGCTGTCTTTAGCTGCCAGATGAGTTGCTTTGGTACGATTAGTAGGAGTCGCGATCGTGCAGGCTGGTCGCATACGGTTGGCAATTGTGGCCGTATGGGTTTTCTGCAAGCGATTGACTTTAGTAATCGTATAAGCTTCATCCGTGTGGTTGGCAACTGTAGCCGCATAAGCTATACGGCTGACAGATGTGACCGCATGAGTTTTCTTCATGCGGCTAGCGGATGCGACCGTATGAGCTTTTTCCATGCGGCTAGCACCCTTATGCGGCTCGGATCGCATAGAGCTCCCTTTGCCCCTGCAAGTCCAGCATCATAGTGTTTTCTTCTGCCGGACTTGGGAACAGCAGAGTTGCCTACGGTCTGAAGTAGGGCCGCATGAGAATCTTGCTCGCCGTCTTGAACAACAGAGGGTATTTCTGCAAGAACTTCAGTAGGAACGAAGGATCGGGGTCTCCACTCCTTGCGGGCCTTCTTCGTGCGGGCTCGCTTCTGGACCGGGCCAGCGCTCTTGTCGGAGAGCATTTCTTCGAACGCCTGTTGGTCGAACCGGGCGACCATCTTCTGTTGCGTGGAGCCAAGCTTGGCTGCATCCGATTGTGTCACCAACTCCTCAGCCGTGGAGAAGTTTGTCCCCAGCAGAGTCGCCATCGTGTTTGCTATGAAATATAAAAGAACAAACAATTATTGGAGGACTAGACTTTTACTTCACATTACAAACTCGCTTGTACAAAGAAAGTCTAGGGACAAAAACCTAGGTACAACAGTCTAAGTATAATTGTTTATTTTAGATTCTGGGAGGTAACGATAGAGGCTCGGGAAGACGACGGCAGCCCTGCCTTACTCCTTGGACGATCGGTATGCAGCCTTGGCTCCTGTGAAGAGATGGTTGGCGTTGATGAAGAAATGCTCTTCTTGTTCTCCCTCTATTACTCTTCTGGCTTCTCTCTCTCTGTGTATTTTTTCTAATTATTGGGGGAGTCTCCCTGTATGGGCGTATCTCTCTCTGACCGTATATATATCTCCTGCAAGGGAATGGCACCTTGCTATTTATAATAGTGGAGGGGCATCATTAGGGTTTGCAATGATTGTCCACTCTCAAAGTGGCGGCGGCCTGATAAGTAATCAATCGGGGCCATTAGTTTTGAGTGTGATGAATCTGAGCCATTAAGTGTAGATTGTACCAAATCTCATCAGTAATTAATGCTAATTGGAATAAATCTCCCTCATGATGATCTGCTGATGTCTGCGAATCTGAATGAATAAATTTAATTCATTCTCCCGCCACGTGTCCCAAATTATTGGGATTTGACCCAATATTTGATTGCAGTAAATCTAGGAAATTTATTGGCTTAAGACACGTATCCTGGGATCTACTAGGGGGATCTGAGCCGCATAAGGATTGAGCCGCATAATACTGGCCACGTGTCAGGGCTGCTCCGAGCCATATGATAATCTGGGCCATATAATGGGTAGTGAGCCGCATGGAGATGATCCTTACGAGCCGCATAGGGAGGCCTATTCTTGAGCCGCATAAGGGGGACCTATGCTTGAGCCGCATACGACGGCTTTGTCCTGAGCCACATAGCCAACCTTGCCTTTGAGCCGCATGGACGTCTTTGCCACTGAGCTGCATGGACGTTCTTCTCATTGAGCCGCGTGGGCGTTCTTCCCATTGAGCTGCATGGGTGTCTTTGTCATTGAGCCGCATGCGACTGGCCACGTGTCAAAGCCGCATGGAAGGCTTTTGGGGTCTGATGGATTATGCCAGTTGAGATTTCCTCATTTTCCTATGAGCATGCCATTCTGACCGAATCGTCGTTGCAGCTTTATGTCAGAGCTGTCAACTCACTTTTGTGTCAGGACCACCTGGCTGTGTCAGAGCATTAGATGGGGGTGTTGCTTTAATGGCCAGCTGTACAGACGAGCCGCATGAGGCCACGTGGCGTTTATCCTAGCCGCATGGCTATGCTGGCGACTTTCGAGCCGTATATTATTCTTGAGCCGCATGAAGCTCTGAGTTTTGAGCCACATGAAGCTTCCTGAGCCGCATGAAGCTTTTTAGATTTTTGAGCCGTATGAGGCTCCATGTTGAATTCGAGCGGCATAGGGAATCCCCTTCTTTCCTTGCGCTTGTGAAGGATCACATCTCGCAAGTTAAGGACATCTCGGTCAACCCCTGTACTCGTTTTGTGGGCCCGAGTATCCCAAGCACACGAGTGCGCAGGTATCATGTTTACAACTTTCCATCATAGGCCCGCTTTAACCGTTAGCGGGGCGCTCTGATGGTCAGAGGTTGGGACAGCTGACTGAGCTCGACGAGCCCGCGCTGCCCTAGACTTCTTCGACTTAGCACCCGAAGGTGCGTAGTAGGAAGAGTCCAAGTTTGGAAGGAGGGAAGAGAAGTTGGTGCCCTTTTCAAAGGATGAAAGGGGGCTCTATTTATAGAATGGAGTGAGCCCTTTCTTCTTCTCCTTTCCGATGTGGGACTAAAAGCAATATTTTCCATGCTTCTACACCCGGCAGCAGCAGCAGGGGGTATGTTTCCACCGGCTCGGAGGCAGGACCCAGTCATCCTAGAGGATCCTTTCCAGCAGCCACCTGCAGGGACAGTGGACACAGTGCAGCTGCTAGCCTTCTTTCGGCAGTGCATGGAGGGTCAGCAGACCCAGCAGCAAAGGCACACGGCAGAGCTCAGCAGAGGCATTGAGCTGGCAGTGACGGCAGTGGAGAGAGTCGTAGCTCAGCAAGCAGCAGTCCAGCAGCCGTACCAGCCACGGGAGAAGGGCATCCAGGACTTTCAGAAGATGCACCCGAGAGACTTCCGAGGGACAGAGGGGATCCTGTATGCCGATGAGTGGATCGAGCATATGGAGGAGATCTTCAGGCTGGCTGAGATCCCAACGAGGCTCCAGATAGAGGCAGCGGCCAGTATGATACAGGATCTGGCCCATACATGGTACCAGACCGACCGAGGGTTGGCACAACAGGACAGACTTGGGAGCATTCAAGAAGCTGTTCAAGGAGAAGTTCATTCCAGAAGCAGCACTGGGAGCCCTCGAGACCCAGTTTGAGGCCCTAATTCAGGGGAGCCAGTCCGTGGAGGGGTGCGCAGGAGAGTTCTGTCGCCTGAGCAGATTTATGGAGGACCTGTCGGAGACGACGAAGGCCCGGAGGTTCCGAAAGGGCTTGGTAAAGGAGGTCAAGTCCTACACCAAGAACGCTTGCCGCGCTATATTCGAGGAGATCCTGGTGGACGCACTAGCTGCAGAGGATGATCTTGAGCTTAGGCTCAAGAGGGGACGAGACTTCCAGGGAGGCAGCAGTAGCGGAGGACCGGCCAAGAGGCCGCTCTTTCAGCAGCAGCACCACCAGCAGCAGAGGTTCCAGCCGCAGCAGTTTCAGCAGCCGAGGCATCAGCCAGTGCAGCATCAGCAGCAGAGGGTGCAGCCGGCACCGAGACAGCTTCCACCAGTTGTCCCTACTGCAAGAAACCAGGGCATGGGTGGACTGAGTGCAGGAGGAGACGGAGGAAGTGTCTTCTTTGCTGATCGTCAGAGCATCAGATGAAGGACTGTTCCCTCTCTACAGGCAGAGCAGTCAGGGAGCCGGAGCCAAGGCTCCAGTAGGCCAGCTGAGGGGACCAGCCCTACAGACACAGCAGCAGAGGTTTGGCCAGCACCAGCAGCAAACCAGGAGAGGCCAGCAGGGGCGAGCTTTTGCCATGGTAGCTGAGGATGCAGAGGTGATAGGAGAGCTGATCGCAGGTTCGGTTCTTCTTGACTCCAGTCCAGCTTTTGCATTATTCGATTCGGTACTTCTCATAGTTTATATCAGTATCTTTTGCGGTTAGACACGGTATCATAGCTAAATCGTTGCCTAGGACTTACAAGATCACGATTGGGGATGGCATGTGTTAGCTCGTATTGCACTTTTATTTACTGTCTACCAACGGGCTGTAACATGATTTACAAATCCTAGGGTTGATCGTGTATGACTAAACTCTTGCTAGTCTTGATATTTTGCATGACTAGCTTCATGATCATCCAAATATGTAATGTTTGAGATGCCTTACTATTGTATATTTGATGTTCTGACATCTTGTAACTTTTATTACTTGCTTGAGATTGAGACAATAGGCTTGTTCATGACCATAGGAGAATGATGGCTAGTAGTTAAACCCTCAAGTATCTAGACAACCGTGTCACGCCCCAGAACCAGAATACTGGAGAGCGGGGGCAGACACAGCCAGCTACATATATTGAAATGGAAACCACCTCGATATACGGTCACGGCTGTCTAGAAATATGAGGGTTTACTACAAGCCAACAGTCTCTTATGGTCATGAACAAGCCTAATGTCTCAATCACGAGTAAGTAAGTAAGGTCGCAAGATGTATGATCATTAAATATACAATAATAAGGCGTCCCAAATATCACATATTCAGCTGATCATGAAGCTAGTCGTACAAAATGCGAGGACTAGCAAGAGTTAAGTCATACATGATCAACCCTAGGATTTGTTAATCATGTTTACAGCCCGTAGGCAGACAGTAAGTAAAAGTGCATCGAGCTAACAGGTGCTCGTCGGCTAAACGCCTCAAAAGAATAACTTTACAATAGAGTGAGCGAAACAAAATAGAAAACCCACTCGTAGCCCGGGTTCCTTCTAGTCGCCACCATCGGGCTGGAAGCTTGGTAGATCCTCGGGAGCTGCTCCGAAATCTGGCCACACAAAACCAGCTGGGTCAACCCCGAAAGAGCAAGTGCCACAAGGGGGCCACGAAATAAGAACAAAAGCCAGCATTCAGCACAAGAAAATATAATATTAAAACTAGAACTTACGAAAACATGTCAGGATGATATACGACGAGATAACCATGGGACTATTCCGATAGCCAGGTTACAACCCGTAAACCAAACAAGGACCGGGGTTGTAACCCTTCATCTGAACAGAACTTGGTTTCCCACCATTTATCGGCAAGATAAGTAATGTAAGTAATCAAGACAGAAAGCAATCTTGCATGGGATCAAGACATGACTAAACTGGTTATACCTCATTCAATCAATCACGGCCAAGCAGATCCTACGGCTTATTACTTTAACTAACTAGGGTTATCACAGGCCTAATTACTAACAAGATGCAGTGATTGTTCCATAGCCACAAGCCCTGCAGACCATCCAGGTTACCCAGGACTAAAGATTAGGGTTGAATTCAGGTGGGTACATCGTCCAGGAGACGTATGTACCCTTAGGTGACTTAGAGGGTGCAACACCTGACAGTGTGCTGGAAATGCGCCCTACTCGACGGCAGGCTACAAATCCCTGGAGCGCCCAGGTAATGGGATTGCATGTAGCTGTGTCATCTCTTTATGACTACTGTGTTATTCTAGTTATTAGCCTTAATCCATTTTAGTAGGTACTCCTGACCGTGGTACTCAGGAGTCCCATCCTAGACATGATGCGAGACTGGACAAGTGGATTTAACAAGCAAGCAAGAAAGAACTACCCACGGTGTCAAGACAGGTCAAGCTAAGTTATCAGGTCATGTCAAGTCAGGAGTGCGTCGTCACGGGCCACTATCAAGTTATCAGGATAAATCATGTCAGGGTACTTGTCAGGAGTGCGCCACGATGGGCCACTATCATGTCAGGTTGGTCATGTCTGGAGTGCACCACTACGGGTCACTGTCGTGTTATGCAAGTTCCTTGCCATACCAAGCCATGTACAATAGTCATTCCAAACATATTAAGTAAAATGGGCATAAAATATATAATAAAATATCAAAGTACAGGGTTATAGAAGATCCAAGCTTAAAGATATAAAACCAAAACTCTAAGAGCCAATGGATTAAGCAAGGGGTCAAGGGGCAGCATACGTGCAAAAGCACGCACGCAGGGAAGCTGCGTACGCACAAAAGCACGCACGCAAGGCTCGCTCAAGTCTGCGTACCAAGGCACACTCAAGGGGAGCAGCGTACATGAAAAGTCACGCACGCTCAAGGGGAGCAGCGTTCGTGAAAAGTCACGCACGCTCAAGGGAGCAGCGTACATGAAAAGTGACGCACGCTCAAGGGGAGCAGCGTTCGTGAAAAGTCACGCACGCTCAAGGGAGCGGCGTACATGAAAAGTCACGCACGCTCAAGGGGAGCAGCGTTCGTGAAAAGTCACACACGCTCAAGGGTGCGGCGTACATGAAAAGTCACGCACGCTCAAGGGGAGCAGCGTTCGTGAAAAGTCACGTACGCTCAAGGGAGCGGCGTACATGAAAAGTCACGCACGCTCAAGGGGAGCAGCGTTCGTGAAAAGTCACGCACGCTCAAGGGACACGCTTCCAACAGGAAGCGTACCTAAGTCTGCGTACGCAGCACTAAAGAGCGCGCGTAGCTCAGGGTGCGTAAGCTAAACAGCTCTGCACACTGCTCACTGTCTTCTCCAAACAGTAAGAACACCATGGATGAACCCAAGGCTTCAAAGCGTCATAACTTGGCCATCCGAACTCCAAATCCAGATTTCCAAAGTTCCAACTTGGGTAGAATTGAATGCTCTTCCACTTGGAAACACCAAAACCCATGAAAATCCAACTTAAAGAGATCAAACCATGTAAAATCCGAAAATAGAAATAACTTAGATCTAAAGCAAAGGAGACTTCAAATCACAAAACACCAAGTTCTAATGTTGATCACCATGTCCTAATCTAGCAAATGAACCAAGAAAATAGGGCTCTCATGAAGTGGCAAGGTGCACTTGCCTAGGGTTAGGAGAGTTGTGGAGGAAGGAGAAGAAGAAGAAGAAGGAAATTAATGGTGGAAGTTATGAGGAGAGAGAGTGGTAGGTGGGGGTTATAAAGAGGGTGAGTTGTGGTGGGTTGAGGGGTAGTATAGGTTAAGGTGATCCAACTCACATAAAATCGAACCAATCCAAATAAAACCGAGCCATGCCAAAACCCAAAATACGGGAAATACCGAAATCCCACAAGTTTGAGAAAAATAAAAATACATGCCAAAAATCCAGATACGAGTATAAATACGAAATACGGAAAATACGAGAAATGAGGGTGACAACTCTACCCACCTTAAAAGAATTCCATCCTCGGAATTTAATCAAGGAGCTAGAGATTGCCACGACAAGCTATACTAAGCACAGGCAAGCTACACTAAGCAGTCCAATCATACAATCATACAATGCAAGCAAGGAACGGAAAATGTAAGGCATAATAAAGACATTATACCTCACGAGTCAAATAGGTAGGGATATCGCGATCGGATGTCGTCCTCACGCTCCCACGTTGACTCACCCAGAGAGTGATGACCCCAAGAAACACGGACTAATTTAATAGTCTTGTTCTTGAGTATCTTTTCCCTCCGGTCCAAAATAGACACGGGCCTCTCCTCATACGAAAGGTTGGTACCAACAACCAATTCTGAATGGTCTAGGATGTGGCTCGGGTCCGGAATATACCATCGTAATTGGGACACATGGAATACATCATGTACCTCACTTAGCGACGGCGAAAGAGCGAGACGATAGGATACATCTCCTACTCGCTCTAGAATATCGAACGGCCCTATATACCTAGGACTAAGCTTTCCCCGCATGCCAAAGCGAATGACGCCGCGATTAGGCGAGATCCTAAGGAATACATGGTCGCCGATAGTAAATTCTAAGGGACGCCGATGAGCATCGACCCAATGGCGCTGGCGGTCCTGGGCAACTCGGAGGTGATCTCTGACCTTCCTGACCACTTCAACCGTCTGGGAAATCAACTCGGGTCCGAGCATCTGCCTCTCTCCGACATCGTCCCATGCTAGCGGGGATCTGCACTTCCTGCCATAGAGAGCCTCGAAGGGTGCCATCTAGATACTGGCCTGATAACTGTTGTTGTACGAGAATTCCACCAGGTGTAGATGATTCTCCCATGAACCACCGAAGTCAAGGGTGCAAGATCTCAACATATCTTCAAGAGTCTGGATTGTGCGCTCTGATTGACCATCCGTCTGTGGGTGATAAGCTGAGCTGAACTGAAGACGAGTCCCCAAACTCTTCTGCAAGCTGCGCCAAAAGTGTGATGTGAATCTTGAATTCCTGTCTGAGGTGATGCTGACTGGCACACCGTGAAGCCTGACGATCTGCCTGAGGTACATCTCTGCTAGCTGCGCCGTCGACTGCCCAACTCTGAATGGGAGGAAAGTGTGCCACCTTGGTAAGCATGTCCACAATTACCCAAATAGCATCTCTGTCGGCCGGAGATCTGGGCAATTCGGTCACAAAATCTATGGTTATATGTTCCCATTTCCATTCTGGGATCGGTAAGGGTTGAAGAGGTCCAGCGGGCCTCTGATGTTCAGCTTTAACCTGTTGGCAAACCAAACACCGAGAGACAAACTGGGCTATCTTCCTCTTCATGCCATTCCACCAAAAATGCTGACGAATATCACGGTACATCTTCGTACCACCCGGATGAATAGAATATTGTGAACTATGGGCTTCTGCCATGACTTCCTGTCTGATATCTCCACTAGGTACACAAAGACGAGTGTCGTGCCGAAGGGTACCGTCTTCATGGATACATAACTCTGGCCTTCTTCCTGCTTCACACTCTGCTCTGAGTCACTGAAGCTTGGAATCTACTGACTGCGCCATCCGGATCCTCTCAACTATGCTGGACTGAACCTGTAGACTGGCCATCAATGCCACACTGGTAGGAAGAACCACTTCAATTCCCATCTTCTGAAGATCTGCCAATAATTCTGGTTGCGTCGTCAGGAAATAAACTTCGGCTCTCCTGCTCAATGCATCTGCTACAACGTTGGCCTTCCCGGGATGATACTGCAAACCACATCATAGTCCACTAGTAGCTCGAGCCATCTTCTCTGCCGCATATTAAGGTCCTTCTTGGTGAAAACATACTTCAGGCTCTTATGATCAGTAAAGATCTCCACTCTATCTCCGTACAAGTAGTGTCTCCACAACTTCAAAGCAAACACTACTGCCGCCAATTCCAAGTCGTGGGTCGGGTAATTCTTCTCATGATCACGAAGTTGGCGAGACGCATAAGATATTACCTTCCCATGCTGTATCAAGACACACCCCAATCCTCTGCCTGAAGCGTCACAATAAACTGTGAATCCTCCGGTCCCATCTGAAAGGGTGAGAATAGGAGCCGTTATCAAACCTCGCTTCAACTTCTCAAAAGATTCCTGACACTCTGCTGTCCAAACAAACGGCATATCCTTGCAGGTCAACTGGGTCATCGGCGCTGAAATCCTTGCGAAATCTGAAATGAATCGCCGGTAGTAGCCGGCCAATCCAAGGAAGCTGCGAACCTCTGCCACTGAGCTGGGTACTGGCCATGACTTGATAGCCACAATCTTCTGGGGATCCACTTCTACTCCTCCTCGGGTAATGATGTAACCCAAGTATGATATACGATCGAGCCAGAACTCGCATTTACTGAACTTGGCGTACAACTGATGCTCCCTAAGCGTCTAAAGGACGACTCTGAGATGCTGCTCATGCTCTGCTTCACTCTTGCTGTAGACCAGGATGTCATCTAGGAATACGATCACAAATTGGTCCAAGTAAGGCATGAAAATGCGATTCATGAGGTCCATAAATACGGCCGGCGCATTGGTCGCTCCAAAGGGCATAACAAGGAACTCCCAATGTCCATACCTCGATCTGAATGCTGTCTTCGGGATGTCCTGTTCTCTGACTCTGATCTGGTGGTATCCTGACCGCAAGTCGATCTTCAAGAACACTGAAGCCCCTCTGAGCTGATCAAACAAGTCATCTATCCTCGGAAGAGGGTATCTGTTCTTGATTGTCACCGAATTCAAGGTACGATAATCAACATATAGCCTGGACGTACCATCCTTCTTTTTCACAAGAAGCATCGGGGCTCCCCAAGGCGATCCACTTGCACGGATGAATCCCTTGGTCCTTAGTTCTTCAATCATCTTGTACAAAATCTCCAATTCTGAAGGCGCCATCCTGTAGACTCGCTCTGACACTGGTGCTATCCCGGGAATCAAGTCTATAGTGAACTCAATCTCCCACTCTGGCGGCATCCCTGGAAGCTCCTCTGGAAAGACATCTGGAAACTCTTCAACTATCCGGGGTAACTGTACTGCTGCTACTGCCATCCGCAATGCTGGGGAAGATGGCTCCACTGTGCCTCTGGAAAACGAAAACTCTGGCTCGCCGGGGATACTAAAGACAACTCTGCCAATATGGCAGTCTATCCTAGCATACTGGTTCCTCAACCAATCCATGCCTAGGACAACATCATAGTCTGCCATAGAAAACTCTATGAATCTAGCGGGGAACTCCCTACCGCTAACTATGATCCGACATGAGGAAAACACTCGATCTACTCCCACAAGACCATTACCAGTAAGTATATTGAGCCTCACTGATAATGACTCAGGCTCCAATCCTATCCGTGTCGCGAATCGTGCAGACATGAATGAATACGATGCACCAGAATCAAACAATACCGAAGCTGGAAAGGAGTTGACGAGAATAGTACCTGCCACTACCTCACCTGGTGCAACTTCTTCTCCACAGCCATCATCATGGCCTGACCTTGTCCTCTGGCTGCTGGTCCCCTCTGCTTGAAACCTCTCTGTCTATTCTGGGTCTGAGCTTGGGCTTGTGCATACTGCTGGGGGTGTTGCTGCTGGAATGCCTGAGACTGAGGCGGCAAGGGCCTCGAAGACTGATATTGCTGCTGCTGAACTGGTGCTGGGGCCGGTCCTCTCACCGAAGAGCTAGAAGGGTTGGATGCAGATGAACCACCCCTATTCGGGCAAGCCCCTATCCTATGATCTGCTGCCCCATAAGCCAGGCACAATCCTTGTTCCCTGCGACAATCTGCCACTACATGCCCTGGCTTCCCGCAATGAGAATATCCCATCGCGGAAGTCTGTTTCTGCTTTTGCTGCTGCAGGTACGTCGGGGTCGAATGTTGAACCGACGTTACTGAGGCCGCCCGTCTCGGAGTCCCAATGGTCAAACTTCTAGCTGCCAGGGCTGGAGCTGATGATTGGTGCATCTGACCGTGGGACCGCTTCCTATTTCCGGTCCTATCCACGATCCTCTAGGAGGTGTACTCATGCCTCCTAGCTGCTCTCAAGACTGCATCGAACGTCTGGTGCTCGAACTGCTCAACCGCCAACAAGATCTCCAAATACAGTCCCTGCTGGAATCGCTGGGCCCTATCGAGCTCGATTGCCACCAAGGTGGGGGCAAACCTACTCAGCCTAGAAAACTCGATCGCATAACCATCGACCGTCCTGCCTCCTTGCTTCAAGTTGGTAAATCTGGTCTGCAGGTCGTACCGAGCCACAGCATCAAAGTACTTCGTCTGGAATCTCTCCCAAATACAGCCCAAGCAATGGGTGCCACTAATCCCATGGCCTGCGCCGCCCACCAATTGTGAGCTAAATCCAACAACTACAGGCGTACCACCGCCACCTTTTCATTCTCGGGTGTCCTAGCTGCTTCCAGAATCACCTCGGTATCCTGAAGCTATGCATCCGCGGCAATCGCATCCTCGGTATCGTCGAAGAAAGGAGGGTTCAATCGCTTGAAGCTGTTGGCCGTCTGGTTCCCTGGATGTCCGCCTCGGGTCAAAGCATCTTGAACTGTCTGGTGCAGGGCGTCGCTTCGACGATCCTGGGAAGCTATCAAGGTTCTGATGAGGCCTACTAAGGTACCATTCTCTGGCTCTGCGAGCTGGACGGGCCGAACTGGTGACTCTCCTCCCGTAGGTACAACTCTGGAGGCTACCCCAGAATGCTGGGCTTGATCTCCGGGTTGCTGCTGATCTGCGGGAAGTGCTCCACCTCGTCGATCGGTAGGCCAGGTACAGTACCGCTGAAGAAGACGACACAGGGAACAATAAGGAAAGGACCAGGACAGATCAACGATATAAGCACAGGATCAGGGCAAGAATCCAGGGATTCAGAGGATACGAACAGAGATCAAGGACGAGTACTGATTGAGACATCTATCTGGTAAACCCTGACACATCTTGATTTACAAGACCTGCATGGGCCAACACTTAAACCGTGTCACGCCCCAGAACCAGAATACTGGAGAGCGGGGGCAGACACAGCCAGCTACGTATATTGAAATGGAAACCACCTCGATATACGGTCACGGCTATCTAAAAATATGAGGGTTTACTACAAGCCAACAGTCTCTTATGGTCATGAACAAGCCTAATATCTCAATCACGAGTAAGTAAGCAAGGTCGCAAGATGTATGATCATTAAATATACAATAATAAGGCGTCCCAAATATCACATATTCAGTTGATCATGAAGCTAGTCGTACAAAATGCGAGGACTAGCAAGAGTTAAGTCATAGATGATCAACCCTAGGATTTGTTAATCATGTTTACAGCCCGTAGGCAGACAGTAAGTAAAGTGCATCGAGCTAACAGGTGCTCGTCGGCTAAACGTCTCAAAAGAATAACTTTACAATAGAGTGAGCGAAACAAAATAGAAAACCCACTCGTAGCCCGGGTTCCTTCTAGTCGCCACCATCGGGCAGGAAGCTTGGTAGATCCTCGGAAGATGCTCCGAAATCTGGCCACACAAAACCAGCTGGGTCAACCCCAGAAAGAGCAAGTGCCACAAGGGGGCCACGAAATAAGAACAAAAGCCAGCACTCAGCACAAGAAAATATAATATTAAAGCTAGAACTTACGAAAACATGTCAGGATGATATACGACGAGATAACCATGGGACTATTCCGATAGCCAGGTTACAACCCGTAAACCAAACAAGGACCGGGGTTGTAACCCTTCATCTGAACAGAACTTGGTTTCCCACCATTTATCGGCAAGATAAGTAATGTAAGTAATCAAGACAGAAAGCAATCTTGCATGGGATCAAGACATGACTAGACTGGTTATACCTCATTCAATCAATCACGGCCAAGCAGATCCTACGGCTTACTACTTTAACTAACTAGGGTTATCACAGGCCTAATTACTAACAAGATGCAGTAAGATTGTTCCACAGCCACAAGCCCTGCAGACCATCCAGGTTACCCAGGACGAAAGATTAGGGTTGGATTCAGGTGGGTACATCGTCCAGGAGACGTATGTACCCTTAGGTGACTTAGAGGGTGCAACACCTGACAGTGTGCAGGAAATACGCCCTACTCGACGGCAGACTACAAATCCCTGGAGCGCCCAGGTAACGGGATTGCCTGTAGCTGTGCCATCTCTTCATGACTACTGTGTTATTCTAGTTATTAGCCTTAATCCATTTTAGTAGGTACTCCTGACCGTGGTACTCAGGAGTCCCATCCTAGACATGATGCGAGACTGGACAAGTGGATTTAACAAGCAAGCAAGAAAGAACCACCCACGGTGTCAAGACAGGTCAAGCTAAGTTATCAGGTCATATCAAGTCAGGAGTGCGCCGTCACGGGCCACTATCAAGTTATCAGCATAAATCATGTCAGGGTACTTGTCAGGAGTGTGCCACGATGAGCCACTATCATGTCAGGTTGGTCATGTTAGGAGTGCACCACTACGGGTCACTGTCGTGTTATGCAAGTTCCTTGCCATACCAAGCCATGTACAATAGTCATTCCAAACATATTAAGTAAAATGGGCATAAAATATCTAATAAAATATCATAGTACAGGGTTATAGAAGAGCCAAGCTTAAAGATATAAAACCAAAACTCTAAGAGCCAATGGATTAAGCAAGGGGTCAAGGGGCAGCATACGTGCAAAAGCACGCACGCAGGGAAGCTGCATACGCACAAAAGCATGCACGCAAGGCTCCCTCAAGTCTGCGTACCAAGGCACACTCAAGTCTGCGTACCAAGGCACACTCAAGGGGAGCAGCGTACATGAAAAGTCACGCACGCTCAAGGGGAGCAGCGTTCGTGAAAAGTCACGCACACTCAAGGGAGCAGCGTACATGAAAAGTCACGCACGCTCAAGGGGAGCAGCGTTCGTGAAAAGTCACGCACGCTCAAGGGAGCGGCGTACATGAAAAGTCACGTACGCTCAAGGGAAGCAGCAGTTCGTAAAAAGTCACGCACGCTCAAGGGAGCGGCGTACATGAAAAGTCATGCACGCTTAAGGGGAGCAGCGTTCGTGAAAAGTCACGTACGCTCAAGGGAACGACGTACATGAAAAGTCACGCACGCTCAAGGGAGCAGCGTTCGTGAAAAGTCACGCACACTCAAGGGACACGCTTCCAACAGGAAGCGTACCTAAGTCTGCGTATGCAGCGCTAAAGAGCACGCGTAGCTCAGGCTGCGTAAGCTAAACAGCTCTGCACACTGCTCACTGTCTTCTTCCAAACAGCAAGAACACCATGGATGAACCCAAGGCTTCAAAGCGTCATAAATTGGCCATCCGAACTCCAAATCCAGATTTCCAAAGTTCCAACTTGGGTAGAATTGAATGCTCTTCCACTTGGAAACACCAAAACCCATGAAAGTCTAACTTAAAGAGATCAAACCATACAAAATCTGAAAATAGAAATAACTTAGATTTAGAGCAAAGGAGACTTAAATCACAAAACACCAAGTTTTAATGTTGATCACCATGTCATAATCTAGTAAATGAACCAAGAAAATAGGGCTCTCATGAAGTGGTAAGGTGCACTTGCCTAGGGTTAGGAGAGTTGTGGAGGAAGGAGAAGAAGAAGAAGAAGGAAATTAATGGTGGAAGTTATGAGGAGAGAGAGTGGTAGGTAGGGGTTATAAAGAGGGTGAGTTGTGGTGGGTTGAGGGGTAGTATAGGTTAAGGTGATCCAACTCACATAAAATCGAACCAATCCAAATAAAACTGAGCCATGCTAAAACCCAAAATACGGGAAATACTGAAATCCTACAAGTTTGAGAAAAATAAAAATACATGCCAAAAATCCAGATACGAGTATAAATATGAAATACGGGAAATGAGGGTGACAACCGTGACCGTATAGCGAGGTGGGTTGCACTTCAATATACGTAGCTGGCTACGTATGCCCCCGCTCTCCAGTATTCTGGTTCTGGGGCATTATAAGTATTAGTGTAGATGTGTGGTCAATATCCACCTTGTTTAATCTTGTGGACCTTGTGAATGCCAATCCTACACTCCACTGTATGATTGGCTAGATCATTACTCCTTGTGCAGACCCAAGCCGGCCATATGTTGAAACTAGTACTCACACACTTAGATAGATGATTTTTGATTCTTGTACATGCCATGATCAGTTTTACATTCTTTGTTCTAGCTCTAGATTTACAGCTTACCTTGCCATGATACTCATATGTACATTTTATGATTTCTTATATATTCTCTCTATTTACTGCTATATTTTCAATATCGTCTAATTAGAACTGTTATTTGAGATTTGTGCTCATTCCATCCTGACTGGATATGTTGACAAAATTTTAGAAGTAGTTGTGTCCTCAGTATTGGACTGCAGGATGTTGCTAGCTGGGGTGGTTCTCGGTATTCTTCACCGTGAGTTGTCTCTCAGGAGTTCTAGGTCTGGTAGTTATTTAGTTTTGTTATTGTTTCCCTCTGTTTCATTCTTGTCTCATATGATCCTTGTAGATTCTAGTTGTTCTAGTGATATTGTTATTATTTCTTGTCTTATCTTTCTTAGTTTTCCTGATGTAAAAGGAGTACATTTCTAGTTATGGATCTTTAGATGTTGTAGTTAGTATCGGGTACTTGACAGCGCTCTACCGTCGATACTGTGGCGTAGGTTGGGCGTGGCCCACGTATTCGTACCCATATATCTGGGTGCGAGTCGTGACACGTTTTTGTGGTGGCCCACGCAGGTCAGTCTTTGCAGTTAATGCGAAGTCGTGGTAGTGCTTGAGCTTATCTGTAGTACTACGAACCTGCCATAGGATTAAGGTTGAGTCATAGAATATTTTAGGATTTTGGTACTCAGTCGCATATTAGGAACTCTTGGTAGATTCCAGAGATGACCCCTGGGAATCTTATTTCGAAAGCTTTTCAAATCTTTTCTCATTTGTTTCTATTCGTTTTGATTTTTGAAATATTGTCCGTATCAAACTTTATTCTTTCTTGGGATGAGTTGTGGATCCCAGAGGGAAGGTATAAGTTGAACTTATATATCCTCTAGGTTGAGAATCAAATATGATTTGCCAATCTTATATCAAGGTTGAGATTATTTAGATTATATTCCAGAACTTTCAATCTTGACCTAGATAGTATCTTTGGGACTTCTCCTGAGAACTTTTTCTAAACCATACATCGGAATCTGTTTTCGCTAGTTCCCATTTACTTATCCTTGATTCGTCGTTGAATTTTGAATCTTGATGTTCGTTCGTTGTTGACTTTGACTTTGTATCTAAAATCAGTTTTTATGAATTGAGTTAAGATATTCTGATAAACATATTTGATGAGAACGATAAATGTCTACTTTATTTATGGAGTTTAGAATTTATCGCAGTCATACTAGCTAGCACGACAGAGACGTGGAGCCTGATGTTGGATATACTATCCTAGTTATGGAATTAAGATTTTCTTGCAGCCATACTGGTTGGCGTGGTAAGGAATCTAGATGACATAATTATAGGGTATATACCCAAGTTATGGACTCCATCGTTTATTGCAGCTATGCTTACTGGCATGGCAAAAATTTTGGCAACATAATTTCAGGAAGACGTGTATGGTTATCAGACTGTATCTTAAATTGGATCACTTCGTTATGGCCGGATGAGCAAGAACAAATTCTTATCATTATTCTTCTCCGTCTTGGTTAACTCTGTCTATCTACAGCCACAATTAGGATTTTCTCAGCATGATTGTTGTGTTCCATCTTCCTATGATTTGACTAAACTCTTCTTCGCTAACTACTTGGGTAATTCTTCTTGTCCTTTCCAATAATTGTTGAAAATGCCTCATGGGTTGATTCAGGAAAGGTTCGAAAAGTAATTTATCC
>JANAVB010027244.1:0-42500 GCA_029216955.1 Iris pallida | reverse complement strand
CAATCAGCAAGAGAACATTGATTAGAACACTATGGAAGAAATTCCAATAAAAATGGAGTCCTATTGATTAAACTATGAAGAAAAATAAATAAAAGCTCACCTAGTTCTTAGGAATAATGAAGCACTTTTGAAAAGAAGCACAAATTTCTAAGGAGACATTATATAGGCAAGGGGGGTCTTGGCTGGCCACTTTAGTTAGGGTTAGGGTTTTTAGGTTTCATCTAAGGGCTAGCAATGAATCAAGGCTAATGGGTGGCCTAGAATCTAGGGTTCTTTCCTAGTTAAGTTGTAACCTACTCACTAAGCTAAACATGACTCAAACCATCTAACCAATACCAACTAATTCTCAAAGTAGCTAACTAAATTAGTTATGACTAATCTAGGTTAGGTCCAATCTAGGTTAGGCTAACCAAAATCACATGGCAATAAATAAACTAGTATTTAAATCACACCATTCAAATAAATCATTTAATTTAAATTTCTAATAAAATATATTAAATTCAAATAATTCAAAAATGACAAAAATATCCTCAAACTAGAAATGTGGTAGTGACAAATCTACCCTTCTTAAAAAAATTTCGTCCTCGAAATTGAAAGGCGAAATGCAACTGATGAGAAGGATAGAAAGTATATCTCACGGTCCAAAAAGATAAGGGTATCGCTCACGCATCTTATCCTCCCGCTCCCAGGTAGACTCTCCTGGAGAATGATGCCTCCATGCGATGCGAACCAAAGGTATCACCTGGTTCCTCAGAACCTTCTTCCGTCGATCCAGAATCTCCACTAGCTGCTCTGGATAGCTGAGAGAAGGCCCTACCTCAGTCTCTGAATGATCAAGCACATGGCTAGGGTCAGCCACGTATCGTCTCAACTATGATACATGGAATACGTTGTGGACCCCCACTAGTGCAGGTGGCAATTCTAGCCTGTATGCCATGTCACACTCTTCCGCTGATAACGAAAGGGCCGATGAAGTGCGGACTAAGCTTCCTGCCTCCACCAAAACGTATCGTACCACGAGTCGGAGATATCCTTAAGAAAACCTGGTCTCCGACCTAATCACAAGCAAGGTCTCAATTAATTATGATAAACAAACATGATTAATAAAACACAATAATCAAACCTAAATCTAATCCTACTCTAATTTGTACCTCAAACTCTAAGGGCCTCGGGTGGCTATCGACCCAGTGCCGATGTCTGTCCTGCGCCACACGAAGTTTGTCCCTGATGAGCTTCACCTTCTCGGCTGCGTCAACAACCATCTCTGGCCCCAGTAAAGCTCGCTCTCAAACATCATCCCAAGATAAGGGTGTACGACACCTACGCTCGTACAGAGCCTCGAAAGGTGACATCTCGATGCTGGCTTGGAAACTGTTGTTGTAAGCAAACTCCACCAAATGTAGATGATCCTCCCAGGAACCTCCAAAGTCCAAGATGCACGTTCGCAACATATCCTCGAGCGTCGAAATAGTCCTCTCTAACTGTCCGTCTATCTGGGTATGGTATGCAGTACTAAACTTGAGCTGAGTACCCAAGCTAGTCTTCAGACTCCTCCAGAAATGAAAAGTAAAGCGACTATCCCTTTCCTAGACGATGCTGACCGGAACCCCGCGAATCCTGACTATCTGTCGCATGTACATCTCTGCAAGCCTCTCTGTAGACGTAGCCACCTTGAATGGCAAGAAGTGGGCCGATTTGGTAAACCTGTCAACGATGACCCAAATCGTGTCTTTCCCTCCTGGTGTACGCGGCAATCCTGTTACGAAGTTCATAGTGATATGCTCCCATTTCCACTCAGGAATGGGCGGTGGCTGCAACAATCCACCGGGCCTCTGTCTCTCTACCTTGACCTGCTGACAGACCAAGCACCTAGCTACGAAGCGAGCCACCTCCCGCTTCATCCCGGACCACCAAACATGCTCCCTCAGATCTCGGTAAATCTTGTTGGCACCAGGGTGTATAGAGTACTGAGATCTGTTGGCCTCCTGCAAAACCTGCTCCCTGAGCTCTCCGTTGGGCATATATAATCTGGAACCGTGCCTCAAGGCACCATCCTCTGCAAGAGAAAACTCGCCATCCACCAATCATGTTCGAATCTGCTCTCGGAGACACCGCAGAGCAACGTCCTCAAACTTAGCCGACTTGATCCTCTCCTACCAAGTCTGACTGAATCTGCATCCCCCATAACTGCATCTGTACCCCAGGCACGACCACCTCAATCCCAAGGCTCTCCAAGTCTGCAAGCAAATCTCGATCCATGGTCAAATACATGGCTGTCGGATACCTACTCATGGCATCGGCAACCACGTTGGCCTTCCCTGGGTGATACTGAAGTAGGATGTCAAAGTCTTTCATCAACTCTAGCCATCTGCGCTGCCTCATGTTCAACTCCTTCTGAGTGAACACGTACTTTAAGCTCTTGTGATCTATAAAAATCTCCACCCTCTCTCCATAAAGATAATGCTTCCACAACTTCAGAGCAAATATCACCGCTGCCAGCTCCAGGTCGTAGGTAGGATAGTTCTTCTCATGAGTACGTAATTTCCTGGAAGCATAGGCAATCACCTTCCCATGCTGCTGCAAGACACAACCCAGCCCCTTCCCTGAAGCGTCACTATAAATAGTAAATCCACCTAATCCTGAAGGCAATGTCAGAATCGGAGCTGTCGTAAGCCGCTTCTTCAACTCATCAAAAGCTGCCTGACACTTCTCTGACCAAACATACTCAGCATCCTTCCGGGTCAACCGAGTCAACGACTCTGCAACCAGGGAGAAATCCTGCAAAAATCTCCTATAATATCCTGCCAGCCCCAGGAAGCTCCTGATCTCTGCCACTGAAGTCGGCGCTGCCCAAGCCTCAACTGCTATGATCTTCTTGGGGTCAACTGAGATACCATCTCCAGTCACCATATGCCCCAAAAAGTCAACCCGGTCCAAGAAGAACTCACACTTAGAGAGCTTTCCATAAAGCTGCTCCCTTCTGAGAGTCTCCAGCGCTATCCGCAGATGCTCCTCGTGCTCCTCCTCAATCTTGGAATACACCAAGATGTCGTCAATGAATACCACCACGAACTTGTCCAAGTACTGGTGGAACACCTTGTTCATTAGGTTCATAAATACTGCTGGTGCATTGGTTAGCCCAAACGGCATAACCAAAAACTCAAACTGCCTGTACCAAGTCCTGAAAGCGGTCTTGGGAACATCCTCGCCCTTCACCTTCACCTGGTGATATACTAACCTCAGATCAATCTTGGAAAACACCCGAGCTCCGCTCAACTGATCAAAGAGATCATCGATCCGCGGCAGTGGGTATCTGTTCTTGATCGTGAGGTTGTTGAGTGCCCTGTAGTCAATACACATCTATACTGACCCATCATTCTTTGGTACAAACAATACTGGTGTACCCCGTGGCGATGAACTCGAAAGGATGAAGCCCTTGTCCTGCAGCTCATCCACTTGCTTCTTCAGCTCCACCAACTCGTTGTTGTTCACTCGTTAGACATGCTGAGAGATGGGTTCCGCTCCTAGAACCAAGTCTATCGAGAACTCAATATCTCTGTCTGGTGGCAATCCCGATAACTTCTCTGGGAAAACATCCATATACTCTGCTATCAAGGGGTGTGGAATCGTCTGCTCCTTAACCGAGACTCCACAGAAAACTCCGCTGCTCTGCTCCGTCTAACGTCTGGAGTACTCGAACTCTGGCTCCCCCAGCACTCTGAAGAGAACTCTACAATCGATGCTGGTATGGTGTCTGCTCAATCAATCCATATCGAGTACTATATCGTAGTTTGGCAATGGCATTACGAGCAGGCTCACCTCCAACTCACGGCCTCCCAAAACAACACTCCGTCCCTTAGAAACATCACGTACGAGGATAATGCCACCCCCGATCATGATCATATGAGTCCTAGGCAACGATTCAGCTATGATACCGTGTCCAATCGCAAATGATACAGATATGAAGCTATGCGAAGCACCGGAATCGAATAATATAAAGGCTGGACTGGAGTCGAAAAGAACCGAACCTGCGATCAGCTCTCATTTGGCCTCCGCATCCTCGACTGCTATGGCAAAAGCTTGCCCCTGCTGGCCTCCCCTGGCCTGCTGCTGGTGCTGTACAAATCGCTGCTGCTGAGTCGGCAACGATCCCTTCTACGGTCTCCCTGGAGCCTTGGCTCCTGCTCCTGCTCCCTGTGCTATCCTGCCAATATACTGAGCACAGTCCCTCAGCTGATAGTTCGCTTCTCCGCAAAGAAGGCATCTACCCAACCTCTTCCTGTATTCGTCCCACCCGTGCCCTAGCTTCTTACAATAAGCACAGGTGGTGGCCTGCTGTCTCGATGCCTGCTGCTACACCCTCTACTGCTGATGCTGAACTGGCTGATGCCTCGGCTGCTGAAACTGCTGCGGCTAGAACCTCTGCTGCTGGTGCTGCTGCTGGTACTGCTGCTGAAAGTATGGCCTCTTAGCCGGTCCTCCGCTACTGTTGCCTCCCTGGGAGTCTCGCCCCCTCTTGAGCCTAAGCTCAAGATCATCCTCTCCAGCTAACGCGTCCACCAGGATCTCTTTAAAGGTAGCACTACGGGCGTTCTTGGTGTAGGACTTGACCTCCTTTACCAAGCCCTTCCGAAACCTCCGAGCTATCTTCGCCTCCGATAAGTCCTCCATAAATCTGCTTCTTGAATGCTGAGTCTCCTGCGTACTCCTCCACAGACTGGCTCGCCTGGACTAGGGCCTCGTACTCCTCCACAGACTGGCTCGCCTGGACTAGGGCCTCGTACTGAGTCTCGAGGGCTCCTAGTGCTACGTCCTGGAAGAACTTCTCATTGAACAGCTTCTTGAATGCTGCCCAAGTCTGTCCTGCTGTGCTAACCCTCGGGTCGGTCTGGTACCATGTACGGGCCAGATCCTGCATCATGCTGGCCGCTGCCTCAATCTGGAGCCTCGTCGGGATCTCAGCCAACCTGAATATCTCCTCCATGTGCTCAATCCACTCATCGGAATACAAGATCCCCTCTGTCCCTCGAAAGTCCCTCGGGTGCATCTTCTGGAAATCTTGGATGCCCTTCTCCCGCGGATGGTGCGGCTGTGGGACTGCCGCTGGCTGAGCTACAACTCTCTCTACTTGCGGTCATTGCCAGCTCAATGCCTCGTGTGAGCTCTACTGTGTGCCTCTGTTGCTGGGTCTGCTGACCCTCCATGTACTGTCGGAAGAAGGCTAACAGCTGTACGGCGTCAACTGTCCCCGCAGGTGGATGCTGCTGCTAAAGCACATCCGGAATCACCGGACTCGGCTCATGCCTCACAGGTGGAGGGGCTCCTCCGAAAGCTGCTGAAACGCCTACCCCAGCCGGAATGACTGGGGCTGCGGTACCAGGGGCTGGCTGCTGAGTATGAGAGGTGGCAGACCTCTCATCGGCGTCCCCCTGGCCCTGGCGATGCGATCTCGTCTCAACCATCCTGGAGACACAGATCAAAAAGAAACAATTACTGAGAATGAGTCGAAATATCAAAGGAGGACAGTTTAAATTCAAAGGAAGACAATAAGCAGCAAAATTTAAATATACGGAATCTGATAAAGAATTTTTCCTAATGTGACTAAGTACCTTCAAAATTTTCCTAATTATACTACAGGCTGCAGTGATATTCTAGTTCGAATACCACTACATTTCATATCTAGACCTGCATGGGCCACCACTAAAAACGTGTCACGACCCGCACCCTAGAGTAAGGGCACGAAACATGGGTACGTCCAGCCTACGCCGTAGTGTCGGCGGTAGAACGCTGTCCTAGGTCACAACTATAGAAGCATGGAATTTCACGATCAGCAATCCTATGCGCCAAACACTACATGCGCCAGGGAGCTCAGATAAAGTACTTGACAAAGCAAAACAAAGATATAGACATTGAAAAAGGATTTTTATTTACATATAAAAGTCTATTAAATGTCTAGAAAAGGCTGTACAAAGGAGAACTTCTACAAAAAGAAAAGACCCTAAGTCTACAGCCAGGCGTAGCGATCATCATGCGCTCTTGAACAGGCACAGCAGCCACCATGTGCTCTCAGTCAGGCGGATCCGAGCATGCGCTCTCAGTCGGGTGCATCCCACCATGCGCCCTCAGCGGGGCACATCCTTTCAGCAGCTCAGTTATGTGCATCCTCAGTTATGTGCATCCCTTCAGCAGCTCAGTTATGTGCCACCTTCCAGCCAGGCTCACCGCCATCTAAATGCTTCGAGTAATGAAGCATTTATTGAGCAGAACGAGGGTGGCAATCAACCCTCTAGCTAGAGAAAGAGCTCCCCAAACCGAGGAAGAGAGGAGTACCGCAAATTGACTTCTGGCCAGGGAAGGCTTCGAAAGAGCCTCCAAAGACCAAGGAAGACCGCAATCGAAATCGCGGCTAAAGGAGCAGCTTTCAACACAACCAGAATGGGCAACACCCACTCTGCCAGAAGAAAGAGCCTCCAAAGCCGCGGCACCGCAATTCTGATCTGCGGCTCTTCCAGCATAACGGAGACGAGGCTCGAGCATCCCGATCTTTGGATTCAACAGGCACCTTTCGCCTGCCTCAGAAGCCCTCGACTCCGACTTTTGGATGTAACAGTCACCTTCAAGTGCATCAATGAAGACATGGCGTCGCATCTTTACCCTCGGGAGCATCTCATCAACAGAATGTGCTCGAGCAAACAAATTCACTTCGGGAAGACGTGCGAGAACGAGAAGCAAACTCTCTCCATGCCACTATTTATAGGCCGGGCAAATCAAACCCATGCGACAAGTGGATGGCTCTCCGAATCCCGTGCAATAAATTTACATTAAATGGATGAACCGGACGCTTAGAATTCAGCCAAGTCAAAAACGGCTATTTAAAGCACTCGATGAACGTAACAGTCGTACCACTAAAGACGTGTCACGAGGAGCGGATGCGTCGGCCAGACCGTGCATCACACAGATGCGCCCCTCAACACCAAGTGCCTCCCAAGGATGCGCCCTTCAACACCAAGTGCCTTACAGGGGATGCATCCCCATACGCCTAGTGGAACGCCGATCGATGCACCCACTCAACTGTCCATCAAATGTCGAAAACATTAAATACTGAAGTCTGACAGAGTTGGCAGCACGCCTCCCAAAGACTGAACAGTTGACAGCTTTTTCAGAAAACGAAGCGTCGCCAACGTCAGCATCATCATTACTTTTCTTCGACGGTTACTGCCACGTGGCTGCCCAACCACTCGTATGTGCCTCCGCATCAATGTGCCCGAAGCTCTGCATGCGCCTCAAAAGCCATGCGCCTCAAACTTTTCTCTGATCCCTAAAGACAGAAGTAAAGTCACCATTGAAGCTCTGCATGCGCCTCAAAAGCGATGCGCCCCAGACTTTTATCTGATCCCAAAAGACAGGAGTAAAGTAACTACTGAAGCCTCGCATGCGCCTCAAAAGCCATGCCCCCCGAATGGTTCGTGACTCCTAAAGGTTACGATCCAAAGTCTCCTCATGCGCCCAATCCCAGACGCATCCCACCAGATCATTCCCCGCCAAATCCGAAATCTTCGAGCCATGGGTCGATAACACGTGTCCTTTGACTCGATTCACCCAAGATCTCAGCAACAGAAAGATCTTCTTCTCTGCTACGTGCCGGCCCACAACAGCAGTATGAAGAATTTAACCCCTCAATCAGGACGCATCCTCCATGCACCTCCATCAGCCATTTCTACGTGGCATCCCCACGTCCAGGCGCATCCTACATATGTGCGCATGAGCAGCCAGCCTGTAAAGCTATAAATAGAGGGATCATTTCCTTCTTCCACACACACACACAGAGACGAATATATATATACTGACAGAGACGTCGCACAACCAGAGAGGTATATACAAACACTCAACGTCTTCTTCCTCTCCACCAGCTCCAGCACCCAGAGCAACCCAGACCTTCAGAGAACCGATAACCGTCGTCAGATCATCAACGGAGTCAACGTATTACCACTCGCTCCATCGGCACAAGGTACCCAGATAAACAATAGTGTACCCCTAGGACTACGTCGAAGTCCTACATTATAACACTGTTCTGTTTGTATTGAAATTTACAATCAAAAGATTTTAATGGCAAACAAGCTGGCGACTCTGCTGGGGACCTCTTTCTCCTCCACCGAGAAAGCTGTGTCGCAATCCGACGACGTGAAGGTGGGTTCCTCCCACAAGACGTTGGTCGTACGCCTCAATCAAAAGGCGTATGAGGAGTTCATCTCTGAAGGCAGTGCGAGTCCTTCGAAGCGGTTGCCAAAGTCGAAGAAGACTCGCCGAGTCTGGGTGCACAAGGTCGACGCCTCTGGCACCACTACCGAAGGGGATGCGCGGATCCAGCCTTTCCTTTCTGCTGACGTCCTCAGCAACCAAGATGCGCCCACCGGTGTAGCACATCTCTCGGGGAAACGTGCGGCGACCACATTCCCCAGCCATCTTCCACTCAGGCGAGGAAGTTGCGTTGACGGAGTAGGGGTGCAGCTAATGCCCCGTGCATCACCTCCGATGCGCCACAGAAGGTCTCTGTCTTTGACAGACTCACTCGCTGTAGTGGCAAGGAAATTTGGATTCTGAGTACTATGCACCCCAGCGGGCTAGTACGAAGAAGTCCAAGGCAGCACGGGCCATGCGCCCCAAACGTGCTATGCCAGCAGCAAGCCAGAAGCATGCGCTCACAATCATGCGCGCTGCTAATGGTAACCTTAATAAGGTCGACTCAGGTACTTCTGCGCCAGAAACGAGCCGGCCTTCAAAGTCCTTGTATCACTTGGGCGTATCTGTTGCGTTTGCAACCAAGTCGAGCAAGGCAAACCCAGTGGTCTTGAACTCCCGCGCCTCCTCTGGTTGTGCGTTTGAGGTCCGTTCAAGTCACTTTAAATGTTGTTCCCCCACTACTGATCTGAGTGCCTGTTTGGTGTTGGATTAGGGGGCACAGCATTTACTTGACCACCCCGGCGCTTGGCCTTGCCATACGTCTGAAGGGGGTACGAAGGTGGCACTCTCCTCCAACGATCTACGTAACGTGATCACTCACAAGCGCCGATCAGAAGAGTCGACTGACAAACATGATGCGCCCCTCAGAGGGCACACTTGTGCTGTGGTCACCATCAACTGTTGTTGCAAGGCAGCAGTCCCACCAAGACAGTCGGTGTTCCAGCGGCTGCAATCATCGACACCCCTCCGACGTCGCCTCGGGAAGAAGATGTCAACAAAAGAAGAGCCAGAGGTTGCTTCATGCAATGTAATCTCTAACTCCTCGTCAGTTCGAAAGGCGATTGGCAATTCCTCATCCTCGTCTAAGAGCCAGCCGAGGAAGACCAAGACAGCTGTCTCATCCTCCGGAGTGTTCGAAGGTACACGGGGGAGGAAGAAGATCTTGGAGGAAACTGGGGGTAGTCAAACCCTTGTTGAGCTTCCTTCCGAAGACGAAGGTGTCCTCCAAAGCACACCTGGGATGAAAGCTGGGGGTCGTCCAGCCCCTGTGGATCTGCATCTCGAAGACGAAGAAGTCCTTCAAGACATGACTGGGGGTGATCAGGCCCTTACAGATACTTCTCCTGAAGACGAGGGTGTCCTCCAAAACATAGCTGGGGGTAGTCTTTCCCCTGCGAATTTGAGTCTCGGAGACGAAGAAGTCTTCCAAGACAGAACTGAGGGTAATCAGGCCCTTGCAGATACTCCTGTCGAGAATGTTCTCCAGAACATGGCTGGGGATGGCCAAAATGAAGCTCCAGGAGAGGCAACTTCCCTACACGAAAGTGAAGCCGAGAGTAAAGCCTCAACCGATCCATATACTTCTAGCCGCGTCATGACAGTATACATGGCTAGGGGTGATACCGAGTCTGATGCGCCGCCACCAGACCTCGTCTAGCGCATGGATACCCTGGAAGGAGGACTCAAAACCCTCTCTGCCTCCATGCAAACACTGACTCAAGCGGTGTTTGAGATACGATCAGCTTTGGCCCGGACACCTTCTACCGGTCCCGACCCAGGGGCCAATGGAGAGTCAAGTGTACCCCTTCAACGGGTATCTTTGGATACGGATCGATGCGAAGCACCTCGGACATCGGAGCCCTCAAATGCTCAACTCCAGGTGGTACCACCTTCCCCGACTCCCAGCTCCACGGAAGACGTGGTCGAGATGATCAAGGACTTGTGCGAGCGCTTTGAGTCCAAGACGAGACAAGAGGAGCGCCAAAAGATGGGGATTCCCCAACCTTATCCCCTCGAGTGGAACAAAGTGGTTTATCCTCCTAAGTATAAACCACAAACACTGACGCCATACGATGGGAAGGACTCTTCGCGTCGCTATCTGACGTACTTCCAGTCCTAAATGGGACATCTTCCGAAGGAGGACGCGCTACTCACCAGCATATTTGTCGGCGCACTGAAAGGAGTGGCGTATGACTGGTACTGCAGCCTCCCCGACAATTCCATATCTTCCTTCAACGACTTGACGCGTCTTTTCCTCGACCGTTTCTACGACCGTGGAAAGGACATGACAATGGCATCCCTCAAAGAAATACGCTTGAAGGAGAAGGAAACAGTTCGAGTATTCATCGAACGCTTCCGACAGGCCTGCTTCAGACTGCCCCCGGGCATGCGAGAACATGCACTCCTCTCCTCTTGCAGCATGAACATGCTGCCTGCAGTCAAACTCTGGTTCAACTCTACTCTTCCTCCCGACTGGAGCTCCTTGATCATCGAAGCAGAAGCCGCAGAAAAGAAGACGGCTAGTGCTCATCTTTTGGGAGTCAGTTTTCCTGCCTTTGAGGACAAGGGGAAATGGCCTGCAGCCAACAACCCCGGATGAGAGACGAAGGGAAAACAGGCATTGACTGTCAATGCCTCAAACGGTGTATCAGCGCCTACTCAGAAACCTCCACTTGCACCAAGGCCAAAGGAGGTTTATTCGTTCAACGATGAAGACACCCTACAACTCTTTGAGATGCTAAAGCAGGGTGACAAGATCAAGCTGCCGGACCCGAAGCGTCCCGACGAGGTTGGGAAAGTGGACAATCCGAGGTACTATCACTACCATCGGTTTGTCGGACACCCAACCAAGGACTGCTACGTCCTCAAAAACTATATCCAGCGCATGATCAATACGGATGTTATCTCCGTCGACTACGAAGAGAAGATGGTATCGACCAACGTGGTGTCACTTCAGTTCGGTACCTTGCCGCCAACTACTACACAAGACGGCGTCGTCCCCATCCCTAAGGCGACAATGGAGGTGGTTAATTTACCACCTACTCGTGACAACGTGAGTGGACTCATCCCACTCACCACATCTCGGGGGGAGATCTTATGGGTTCACCCTGATCTTGTCCCCGAGGTTACTTAATCGGAGGTACGCCCTACCTCCAAATCCAAAGGCAGAAAGATCAAGTCTTGCCGTATGGTCTCTTCCTCAGCGGAAGAGGCACTTCCTGTACAGACGCGTTCACAACAGAACGCCCAACCCGACGAAGCTGTCGTCGAGGCGGTACCTCCTTGCACCGTCCCTGCTGTCCAGGAGGAGGGCCCGTCTAAGCCTCCAGCAGCCAATAAGCAGAAGCATGTAGAGGCCCGCTTCGACAGGCCTCTGTGAAAGGAGAATACTTCAGGGGTAGCCAAGCCCCACAACTTTGACATACTGGCAAAACTGGCCAGTACTCCTGCCCGCCTATCTCTGTTTGAGCTCCTTTGTCTTTCCAAAGACACTCGAGAAGCTCTCTGTGAAGCTCTGAAAGATGCTGAATCCTTCATTAGTCAGGTCAAGCAGCCTGAAGATATCTCGACTGCATGTGCGCACTCATTGTACGGATGAGGTTATCCCCAACAAAACCTTCACCCAATAAGACATGCTGCTCAAGCACAACCGACACAACAGGCCGCTGTATTATACAGGTTATATCGGTTCAGTCAAGGTGAAGCGGATTCAGATCGATCCGGGGTCTTCCCTCAGCATCATTCCGAAGACGCTGCTCTCAACACTGGGGAACCTAATGTACCGACTGGCGCCTTCCAACACAACAATCAATGGCTTCAATGCTAGCAAAAGCGAGCCACTGGGCAAGATACGACTAAAGTGCCATATCGGTAACATCAGAACTGAGGTGACTTGTTATGTCGTAGATGCCGACGTCAATTACAACCTCCTGTTGGGTCGTCCATGGCTGCATGAGTACATGGTGGTGCCATCCACGCTCTACCAATATATAGAGTACGTGTCCACCAACGACGTCATCCGAACAGAGTTTACGGACATTGACCCTTTCAAAGGGGTTGAAGCCTACTTCACCGATTCCTCCTTGTACAAGTCACCTGATGAGGAGGAAGCCAATGATGCTGACGACGAGGCAGAAACGGCAGCAGAGCCGGACATGGAGCCTGAGATGACTCCCGACGCTCCTTTGAAGATCCGACGTAAAGGCAAACTGCCTCAGAAGTTGCCTCCTATGAACATCAAGCTATCCAGGAAAGCACCAACTGCTCCTAAAGCTCCCCTGAAGATACGGCTCAAGGGAAAGCCGCCTCAAATATCGGCTCCCCTTATGGTAAAACTACAAGGGAAGGTACCGATCACCGGAGGCACAGTGGATGTACCTCTGAAGGTGCATCTTAAAGGCAAGTCGCCGTAATCCAAGCTGCCAGAGAAGGTCCACATAGTCCTCTCGGACCCCAAGACCAACGCTGTGGTGGACTCTCCTGATCCTACCCCAGTACTCATAGATGAAGAGCTAGGGGAATATATCTCTGCTGATGTAGATGCACCCTCTCTGGACAATGTAATCCCACGGGATAAAATCTCGTATTTCATCAATAATAGAGTGTCTTTTAATTATTCTACTCTTCCATATTAGAATGCCATGTATACATTAGATAACGCTCTATGGTCGTTGCAAATACAACCAACGACCGTCTATCATGTAAATCGAGTAGTCCCGTCCCAAGGGGTCTATTTTGTAGTCCCGCCGTGGAATCAAGACGAAAAATCCATCATCTTCGGCAAATTTGAGCGTCATCAAGACCTTCCGCCACTCGAGCCAGAACCAGATACCGGCAGAATACAAGTCTATCGGTACACGGACAGGACAATGTACCTCATCCAAAAGATGGGTTACGACCTAAAAAGCAACAAAGGCCTGAACTACGGCAAGGGTCGACGTCTTCCTCTCCGGCTTCCAACACCTAGAGGAAAGCCGCAGGACTACTATCATCAAACTCGACGGGAGTTAAGCTATGTCACACCACCGTCAACTCCAGAGAGTTCAGACGCAGAAGAAGTCGAACATTCTCACTCGTCCGAAGCATCAACTTGGGATTCCGATACCAGTATCGATTCAGTCTTCAAGAGAGTGCTATCAGCTAACATGACATCTGTACAATCTCAAGAAGATGAAGGCGAAGACCAAACGCCAGAATTCTTCGAAGAGGAACCCTGGGCTCAACACCTGGAAGAACAGTGGGAGTCTCGTTTTGAATGATGTGAACCTCCTACCGAAGACGAAGTCGAGCAGATCGGCCTTGGGGATGGATCTTCTTCCAAACCCATCTTCGTCAGCAAAAGCCTAAAAGGAGAAGACCGAGAATCTTTAATCCAGCTGGCTAAAGAGTATATCGACATCTTCGTCTGGAGCTACGAAGATATGCCGGGACTTGATCCCCAGATCGCGATGCATAGGCTTAACATTTTACCTGATGCCAAGCCTATCAAACAACAACAGGACGCTTTCGTTCGGACATCATGAACGCCATCGATCAGGAGGTTGACAAACTCTTGACCAGCGGCTTCATCCGTGAAGAACAACACCCAGATTGGGTAGCCAACGTCGTCCCTATCACCAAAAAGAATAGAAAGATACGAGTTTGTATCGACTTCAGGGATCTCAACTCTGCTTGCCCGAATGACGAATTTCTGCTTCCAATCATCGACGTGATGATCGACAACACATGTGGCTTCGAACGCATGTCTTTCATGGACGGGTATTCGGGCTACAACCAGATCAAGATGTTCCCCGATGACGCAAAACACACGTCATTCAGGACTCTGAAGGGTGTTTTCTGCTACACAGTGATGCCCTTCGGCTTGAAGAACGCTGGTGCGACATACCAACGAGCTATGAGTACCATTTTTCGTCAGCATCTTCGCAAGACAGTCGAATGCTATGTTGACGACATTGCAGTCAAGAGCCGTCTCAAAGGTGACCACCTGCAAGACCTCAAGACAGTCTTCGATCTCATGCGAGCGCATCAACTCAAGATAAATCCCGCTAAATCCTTCCTAGGGGTTTCTAGCAGAAAGTTCTTGGGCTTCATTATCACGGCGAAAGGCATTCATGTCGATCCCGAGAAGACCAAAGCCGTCCTCGACATGGACCCTCCGAAGAACCTTCGAGAACTTCGAGGCCTACATGGGCGTCTGGCATACATCCGAAGGTTCATAGAAAATCTTTTCGGTAAATGTCGACCCTTCACTCAGCTCATGAAGAAGGAAGTCTCTTACGTCTGGACAGAGGAATGCCAAAAAGCTTTCGACGACATCAAGGCTTACCTGACGAGTCCGCCAGTCCTGGTGGCACCAGTCGCCGGCAAACCATTTCTCTTTTATGTCCGTGCCATGGATCATTCCCTCGGCGCTCTGCTGGCTCAGAACAGGGATACAGGCTATGAGCAAGCCATCTACTACCTCAATAGAACACTGATCGGGGCCGAATACTGGTACAACCCTGTTGAAAAGGAGTGCTTGGCTTTGGTATTTGCCATCCAAAAGACTCGCCATTATGTCTCGGGCCAGACAATTCATGTCATTTTCCGAGTCAATCCGCTCAGAGTCCTCATGACGAAGCCAGGATCATTAAACTCCCGGCTTGCCATATGGGCGATCTTGCTAACGCCATACAACATGGAGTTCGTTCCACAAAAAGCTGTTAAGGGTCAAGCTCTGGCCGACTTTTTAGCTGCACACCCCATCCCAGAGTCCTCAAGACTCTATGAAGACATCCCGGATGAGGTCCAAGAATCAAACGTCACCGAAGAAGGCTCCGTCTGGCAGATGTTTTTTGATGGCACTTCAAGAACAGGCCCCAAAGGCCAAATTATCGCAGGAGTAGGGGTGGTATTAGTCTCCTCCGATCAGCTGGTCATCCAGCGTGCTTACTCTCTTTCGAAGCCGTGCTCCAACAATGTTGTCGAGTACAACGCACTCATTATGGGACTCCAGCTGGCACAACAGCTGGGGGTGAATCATGTGGAAGCCTACGACGACTCAAAACTTGTCGTAAACCAGATTAGAAGGCAATACGAGGTTCGCCATGAAGATCTGATCCCTTACCATGAAGTTGCATTGAACATCATTTCAACCTTCACCGGGTTCTTCATCGAACACGTACCTCGTCTACAAAATCTGGAGGCTGATGCTCTGGCCGGCCTCGCAGCCTCATTGGCAGTATCCCTCGGGACTCAACACTACGTCACGATAGTGGGTCGAGACTTGGTCTATCCTAAAAATAACCTATGCTCACAAATAGCCCATGCCATGTCAACGAGTGCTGGTGTTAACGTCCGAGATTGGAGATTCCTATTCATCGACTTTGTTGTCTACGAAATTCTCCCAGAGGACCCGAAAGAAGCCGTCTCAGTCAGGAGGCGCTCTCTTCGATTCTACTACGATAAAGCTACTAAAATGCTGTACCGACGCTCCTACGATGGACTTCTCCTTCGATGTTTGTCTAACGAAGAAGCAGCCGAAGCCCTTCGAGAAGCTCACGACGGAACCTGAGGGGCCCATCAACCTGGCCCTAAGTTGCAGGACCGACTGCAACGCATGGGCTACTACTGGCCAACCATGGCCGCTGACGCTGTCGACTATGCTAAGAAGTGCCATGCGTGCCAGCTTCATGCGGACTTCATCCATACACCGTCAGAACCACTACATCCTACAGTCGCCTCCTGGCCCTTTGAAGCTTGGGACATGGATATTGTGGGACCGATCACCCCTCCTTCATCGAGAGGACACCGCTTCATCCTGGCCATCATCGACTACTTCTCCAAATGGGCAGAAGCAGTTCCACTGGCAGAAGTAAAAAGCTCCAGAGTGATCAGCTTCATCAAGCACCATGTCATCTACCGTTTCGGGGTACCCCGGAGGATCATCCACGATAATGGCCCTCAGTTTATCAGCCATATTTTTAGTAGATTCTGTGACAAGAATCGCATTCAAAACGTGGCATCAACCGCCTACAATCTGGCAGCAAACGGATTGGCCGAGGCGTTCAACAAGACTATCGTCAGGCTACTCAAAAAGGTCGTGTCATCCAACAAACACGACTGGAACGAAAAGCTCGGCGAATGCCTTTGGGCCTACCGTACAACGGTACGGACCCCGACAGGCAACACACCTTTCTCCCTGGTCTACGAGAGTGAAACGGTACTATCTTTCGAGATCCAGATACCCTCACTCCGCGTAGCAATCACAAACCAACTCACAGAAGAAGACAATCAATGTCGTCGTCTGCAAGAACTGGAAGCACTTGACGAAAAATGTCTCCTAGCTCAACAACGCACCGAACCCTACCAAGCCCGTATATCACAGGCTTTCAACAAGAAGGTCAAACAGAGGACTTTCCAAGTAGGCGACCTGGTTCTGGCAGTCAGGAGGCCGATGGTGTTGACTCACAAAACACCAGGAAAGTTCGAGCCCAAGTGGGAAGGACCTTTCATCATAGAGACGGTATACTCAAACGGTGCTTACCGCCTTGCCAAACCCAATGGGGACTTGTTCATGATGCCCATCAACGGCAAGTTCATAAAGAAGTACTACTCTTGACATCTTTCAGACATGTACTTCAGGGGATCTGTGGACCTAATCATCAGGGCTCACATACAATTCCCTTCCACAAAATCATACGCTTCCGGAACTCAGTTGTTCCGTGGCATCCACCAGTAGAAGGACAACCACATCCACATCACCTCTGAGTTGTTCCCCTACACCCTACAAAGCGGAATCTTATATTCCATAAGACTACGCTACCCATCATGTTTACCACGTCCACATTACCTCTGAGTAAACATCCCGTACAGACAACCCCTGCGTTGCCGTACATTAATCGTAGAACTTCCACGTCCACATTACCTCTGAGTAGTTCCGCATATCCCCCAGAGTCATTCCTCCCACATCCATAAAACCTCTGAGTAGGAAGATTCTATCATTTGAATCCCATATTTGCCATGTCCACATCACCTCTGAGCAAACATGTTGGTTCTCTCAAACTTATTATCTGTACCTAAAAACCAAGGTACGCAAAAGATAATAGGTCCACACAAATCATCAAGTTCATGACAACAAAAATGAACACATCACAGAAAATTGTGTATTTCTTTATTCTAAAAAAAAGCGAGTAAAGGATTACACCCTCCCCAGTAAGAGTTACAAATACACAAAAAAAAAGAGACTACAATCCCTAAACATCCCCAGGGATGGCTGAAAGCTCTTCAATCCGACGCCTCATATCTGTCGCCCGAGTCTCCACAGTCGCCAAGACTCGGCGTTCAGCTTCCTGACGCATCGCTTCTATGGCCTCAGGAGAAGTGTCATCTTCATGCTTCTCATCCAACTGTTGTCGCTGCTGAGCCAGAGTAAGATCCCGGTGGGTGAAAGCTGCTTCCTCCTTCTTGAATGCTACATGTTCAGCCTGGACACGTTCGGCATCTAATAGGAGTCGGGCCCGCTGGTCCTCAAGGCGGCCGATCTGGGCATCAACCTCCGCGATACTAGCGTCCAACGCAGCTCGCGACTCCACATTCTCCTGCGTAGACTGAGACAACCGCTCTACTGCAGCTTCAGTCTCAGCCACTTCGCGTTCCCAGACACTCACGGTGGCCTGGTAAGAGGACTCAGTTTCAGCGATCAGCCTCTTCTTTTCTGCGTCTATCAGGACGGAGAGGTCATTTCGCTGGATAGACTGAAATTCGAAAAGCTGCTGGTCCAACTCGACCACCGAGGCTTCTAGAATGTCGGCCATATGATCATGGCCCTTGTGGAGACGGATCAGGTTGATATGAGGCAATGCCAGAGTTTTTGCTGTCGTAAAGCTTCTATTGGCATCCATCACTGCCGATACGCCCCTCTGCAGCATTTTATACACCACCTCGATGATAAACTTCACATATTCATCTGCATCCGCCAGCACCTGCGGCGTCATAGCAGGGGTCGGAGGAGCTGCTCTAGATAGCGGACCGGAAGAAGGCCTGCCTTCCTCAACCTGCGAGACTGGATCCTCGACATCAATAGGCTTTTCATCAACAGGGGCTTGAATACTAGCCCGAGGAGCCAAAGGAACAGAAGAAGCCGAGACAGGCGTCGAAATAGTACCCCAAGTAGAAGGAGCAACAGAGGGTTCCACCAAACCCTTACCCTTCTCAAGCTCAGAAGAACCACCGACGTCGGTGGCTACCTCACCAGTCCCCAACATGCTATCAGCATCCAGTAAGGGACATTCCCTCTCTAGCAGAATGGGGAGATCAACACTTGTCTCCTGACCCGCCCCTGGAGTCAGGACCGTCAGACGAGTCTTATTTTCCTCATCAAATCCCTCTATAGGGATAGGATCTGTCGCTACCTCCCGATCGGCAGCCACCTCAGCTTCCGCTGCTAAGTCTGGGGTAGGGCTCGGCAACGCTACAGCCGACCTCCCATCATCATGACAAGAAGGGGAATCAACCCTCTTCTCTGTCCCAATCACGTCTGTTGCCCCCGCAACAGACTCATGCAACTCTGAAGGAACGCCATCTGAAGACGACGAACTCCACTCTACTTCATCACCGGGAAGCCCCGTATCTACTGGACCCTCGGCGTCTAAGGCCCCCGTGGCGGCCTTCATCATCTCGGAAGCTGCTGCATCCTCAGCTTCCCTTCTAACATAATCTGGGGATGCTGGAATCTCTACAACAACAACATCATCCGGGTTCTCCTCTATGGGAGACATCACAATCGGCGGGATGTGCACTTCAGACGAGCCCGCCACCTCCTTTGGCCTGCTTCCACCAGATTTTGGAGTATGGGGTTTCCTTTTTAGTGGCTCCTACAAAAAGAAAGCATTGGTCACATGAAATGTTGAACCTAAACCTGACTATGTAGGACATCCTTACCTCCACAGGTGCTGAGTCCGATGACATTGTCGGTGACGATGCCTTCTTCTGCCTCTTTGACGCAGGAGAGCCAGCCTCTGTATCCGCACGTCTTTTTGATTGATCGACCGAGGGTTCTGCCTGACCCCCTGTGGATACGGCAGGGGTACCTCGATAACCCGCTTCTGGCGGACGGTACGATCGAGCCTTCGCCAACATGTTCCTGGCCACCGCTAACTAGGTGCCTGCGATAAGACTGGTCTCCCTATCATATCCGTGAGGTGCTGCAGCCATAACACAGTAAAATTTGGCGGCCGAGAAAAGAATCGGCGGTCGCAGATTCTGGACGGGCAGCGTAAAATGAGCACCGGTACATCCGGCATTGTAGTAATGCCAAGCTCGTGCACCATCCAGCAAACTTCTAGTATACCCCAGGGTGATACTGGAATTATCCAACATCAACTGAGCATAGCCGAATTGCCATACAAAACGGCTCGGCAAATACGGTTCCAAGTAACACTGGTTCATATTCCGGTACACCAGATGGGACGGTCGAATACTTTACAACCAGCGGAATCCCCATGGAGGCAGAGGAGTGGCGTCTTCACCCGAATCCATTAAGTCTTCGTTGGCCTCAAAACTCAAGAAGACTAGACCAACTTTGGTGATCTCCCACCCCTAAAGGTGGGATAAAACTTTCCAGCAAACAGGAACGCTAGTATGCGACCAGTTCCACTGGCGGAAATAGCGGAGGAATGCATCCCCGGCCCTGTAATCTTCTTCCGAACCCGGAATCATCACATTGGGATGGTGTAAAATTAACCACCCCATCAAATAATGAAATGGTAATTCGGCCCGAGGGAAGTTGTCATTCCTACCTCGGTCATGAACCACATTTTCCATAAATTCTCGTAAACCTCGCAGCAGGTTACACATCATTGCGGGGAGCAGAGCCAAGCGCCGGCCAAAGACCAACTTTATGGCTGGTAGGATTAGGTTCCGGGTCATCCTCTCTATAGAGCTGGACCCGCCTGAAAAGACATAATCCCGAAGCCAAATCATAAGATACGTGGCTAATACTGCTTTTGACGACATCCGATGAGTAAGGTGCCAGAAACAGCTATAGGAGCGTTCATCCGAATGTCGATCCTCGTTCTTCCGGGGACTCTTCTCACCTAACCTGCTCATTTCGGAGAGCACCTCGTTACGGGAAAGCGCTGGCGGAGTGGAAAACTGAGAGGGATCCTCCCTGTCTTGCTTAAAGACGTAATCTCTCTAAGCGGTCACATGAGGCTGTGACCCGCTTTTATCCCTCTTCTGTATATAGTAATGATGACTCGCCACTTCTTTGAAGACGGCCATCATTTCCTCGGCTTTGTCCCCCAGGACTTGGAACTCCTCATTGGTCGGAAAGTATTTCTCATAAGGTTCTGATCCCCAAGGGAGCTTTGACACTTCATGTATTTCATGAAGCGCGAGTCTCAACTCCTCCACCGGAGTGAAGAAAGTCCCGGTATGGGTATCAAACATCTCCAGAAGCACGAGGAACATATGCCTGTTAATGTCGACGCCTGCCTGAGTAGCACGAATTACGACGATCAGCCCAATCTCTCGGAGCTCAGTCTGAAACCGCGACAGGATCCAAAGTATCAATTTGTCCTATTTAGAAACGTAATGACACCAACCCTCTACCCAAAATTCTCCTTTCGGGTTTGATCGCTCCATCAACAGCATGCGATTTGCAAAAGTCGAGGCACCAAAGACAAATGTATCGATGGGAACATCACTGTAAATATTCCTAGGACGTAGAGTCTGCCAGGTGAAAGAAGGCCCAGTCCGCACGGCGGTCAAAGTATCCCTTTGATCGGAGGTAGAATTGATTTTGATGACGCCAGCCACCGCTCCCCCCTGAGATGGGGTTAGATCCCAAGACATCCTCCTATTGAAGCAAGACGACAGAAAGTCGTCAAAGGCCATTGACGTTCGAGTTGCTTAACAGTCATATGCACTCCCCTTGTTGTAAAGAACCAGTCTTCCTTGACCTTCAACACCTTTGCTTCAATAGAAGTAAGGAGGTCCCCAAACAGGAACTCAGGCTTCAAGAAGGTCACTTTATCAGAAGTGACAGATTTTAAGACGCCACGTTCCATCATCCGTTTGAGGAACCCATGATGTTGTTCCCGGATTTGAGTCATTCTTTCAGGATGCTGATCTAGCATAATAGCAGCTTGAGCAGGATTTATCACCTCCTCATCGTAATCTACTCCCATCTGACAGAGGGCAGCGTCCAGAAGCACTTCATTCAAGAGTGGGACAGTCATCGACACTGGCAAAGAATCAAGGATGTTAGAAACAACAAAAGAATCTGAGCCTCGTTCTCATCAAAAGCGCATAAAGCTTAAAGCATATCTGAAAAAGGAGCTTCGGCACATCATCAGGGTGTAAACCCATGCGCGTCAGCAGTGGAGCTTCGGCGCATCATCAGGGTGTAAACCCATGCGCGTCAGCAGTGGAGCTTCAGCGCATCATCAGGGTCTAAACCCATGCGCGTCAGCAGTAGAGCCTCGACGCATATTCAGGGTCTAAACCCATGCGTGTCGGCGAAAAAAACCTCAGGACATCATCAGGACTCAAGGTCCATGCGCGTTGGCGTATGTAAAGATATGGTAAAGGATGATGAAACTCACCAACCACCGCCGGCCGAACGTCGACAGGCAGACGGGGAACATCAGCCACGGCAGCCTCTACAGGCTCTTTCCCTTTGCCACGTCCCTTGCCAGCACCGCCGCGAGCAGTCTTGGGAGCCATTCCTTGAGAGAAGAACATTAGGGTTTTTTTTTCTCGAAGAAGAACTCTAAAAGGAAAAAAGCGAAGAGAGGAAGAACTCTCTCTCTCTCTCTCTTTCTCCATCTTACGCCTATTTATAGGCTCGGTCGCACGCGTGAACCGATGAAGTATGACCTCAGCCGCCGCCTCGAGTTCTGTGAGAAGATAATTGCAAATAAATTCAAAAAGATCATCATTAATATTTTTGGTTATCGAGGCGTTATCATTTGCACTAACTGAGAGGAGCATGTGCCCCATCATCGATACGTGGAGCATCTATGCGCCCGAAAAGTCATGCGCCCCAACCACTATGCTTCTTATTCAAAATATTCCAAAACTTTAACAAAAACGTTTTGAAAACATTGAAGGGGGTCTTGTAGAAGCATGGAATTTCACGATCAAAAATCCTATGCGCCAAATATTACATGCGCCAGGGAGCTCAGACAAAGTACTTGACAAAGCAAAACAAAGATATAGATATTGAAAGAGGATTTTTATTTACATATAAAAGTCTATTACATGTCTAGAAAAGGCTGTACAAAGGAGAACTTCTACAAAAAGAAAAGACCCTAAGTCTACAGCCAGGCGTAGCGATCATCATGCACTCTTGAACAGGCGCAGCAGCCACCATGCGCTCTCAGTCAGGCGCATCCCAGCATGTGCTCTCAGTCAGGCGCATCCCACCATGCGCCCTCAGTGGGGCGCATCCTTTCAGCAGCTCAGTTATATGCATCCTCAGTTATGTGCATCCCTTCAGCAGCTCAGTTATGTGCCACCCTTCCAGCCAGGCTCACCGCCGTCTAAATGCTTCGACTAATGAAGCATTTATTGAGCAGAACGAGGGTGGCAATCAACTCTCTAGCTGGAGAAAGAGCTCCCCAAACCGAGGAAGAGAGGAGCACCACAAATCGACTTGTGGCCAGGGGAGGCTTCAAAAGAGCCGCCAAAGACCAAGGAAGACCGTAATCGAAACCGCGGCTAAAGGAGCATCTTTCAACACAACCAGAATGGGCAACACCCACTCTGACAGAAGAAAGAGCCTCCAAAGCCGCGGTATCGCAATTCCGATCTGCGGCTCTTCCAGCATAACGGAGATGAGGCTCAAGCATCCCGATCTTTGGATGCAACAGGCACCTTCCGCCTGCCTCAGAAGCCCTCGACTCTGACTTTTGGATGTAACAGCCACCTTCAAGTACATCAATGAAGATATGGCGTTGCATCTTCACCCTCGGGAGTATCTCATCAACAGAATGTGCTCGAGCAAACAAATTCACTTTGGAAAGACGTGAGAGAACGAGAAGCAAACTCTCTCCATGCCACTATTTATAGGCCGGGCAAATCAAACCCATGTGCCAAGTGGATGGCTCTCCGAATCCCGTGCAATGAATTTACATTAAATGGATGAACCGGACGCTTCGAATTCAGCCAAGTCAAAAACGGCTATTTAAAGCACTCGAAGAACGTATCGTACCATTAAAGACGTGTCACGAGGAGCGGATGCGTCGGCCAGACCGTGCATCACACAGACGCGCCCCTCAACACCAAGCGTCTCCCAAGGATGCACCCTTGAACACCAAACGCCTCACAGGGGATGCGCCCCCATACATCCCCATACGCCTAGTGGAACGCCGATCGATGCACCCACTCAACTGTCCATTAAATATCGAAAATATTAAATGCTGAAGTCTGACAGAGTTAGTAGCACGCTTCCCGAAGACTGAACAGTTGACAGCTTTTTCAGAAAACAAAGCGTCGCCAACGTCAGCATCATCATTGTTTTCTTCCGATGGTTACTGCTACGTGGCTGCCCAACCACTCGTATGCGCCTCCGCAGCCATGCGCCCGAAGCTCTGCATGCGCCTCAAAAGCCATGTACCTGAGACTTTTCTCTAATCCCTAAAGACAGAAGTAAAGTCACCATTGAAGCTCTGCATGCACCTCAAAAGCCATGCGCCCCAGACTTCTCTCTGATCCCAAAAGACAGGAGTAAAGTCACTACTGAAGCCTTCCATGCGCCTCAAAAGCCATGTGCCCCGAATGGTTCATGACTCCCAAGGTTACGAGCCAAAGTCTCCTTATGTGCCCAATCCCAAGCATATCCCACCAGATCATTCCCCGCCAAATTCGAAATCTCCGAGCCATGGGTCGATGACACGTGTCCTTTGACTCGATTCACCCAAGATCTCAGCAACAGAAAGATCCTCTTCTTTGCTACGTGCCGGCCCACAACAGCAGTATGAAGAATTCAACCCCTCAATCAGGGCGCATCGTCCATACGCCTCCATCAGCCATTTCTACGTGGCATCCCCGCGTCCAGGCGCATCCTACATATGCGCGCATGAGCAGCCAGCCTGCAAAGCTTTAAATAGAGGGATTATTTCCTTCTTCCACACACACACAGAGATGAACATACATATACTGACAGAGACGTCGTACAACCAGAGAGGCAGATACAGACACTCAACGTCTTCTTTCTCTCCACCAGCTCCAGCACCCAGAGCAATCCAGACCTTCAGAGAACCGATAACCGTCGTCAGATCGTCAACGGAGTCAATGCATTACCACTCACTCCATCGACACAAGGGACCTAGATAAACAAAAGTGTACTCCTAGGACTACGTCGAAGTCCTACATTGTAACACTGTTCTGTGTGTATTAAAATTTATAATCAAAAGATTTTAATGGCAAACAACAACATCTAACAATATAATACTGAACAGTTTATACTTCCCGAATGGGGTGACATAGCAGAAAGTAAACTCAATCACAACTAAGGCAGGAAGATAAGATGGAAAGATAGATAGATAAAAACTGCTGAAATGAAAGGAAATCCACAAGTACAACAGAGAGTCTAAGTGTCTAAGATAAATACATATCCTAAGTAACAAATATATACAATCATCCAGAATGAACATATAAGAAGACATCCTAGTCTAGAGGAGTGTCGTCCACAGCTAAAGGCTCATGCTGCTGGTCTAAGTCTTTACTGTCATCTAGGGTAGCCCCATAATAAGTGGGACAGCCCGCCTCGTCCTTATCCTCTGTAACATTTCAACAGGTCCAGTCAGGACAGGAGCGAGCACAATACATCTCAACAAGTCATAACAGGAAAGAAAATATAATCATGTTAGAGAATAAAATACAGAAAACTAAAGAACAGCATAATATAAGAGAGACTGTAAGTAAATATCTATGATATATAAAAGAGAGACAGTGCTAGTGATTTAGAGTACAAGACGAACATGTGAATGGCTTAGGACTGATTCATGACTACACTAAGAGTGATTCATGACAATACTACTTTAGATATTTATTCACATGACCATTCATACTCCCCCGTACCCCAATCAATACACAAGGATCCAGTCAAGTTACGTTAGGATTCGTGACTAAACTACTAACCCGTATAGGGTGATTCATTAATTGATTCGTGAAGGCTCGGTGATCATGAGAGTACATGAGTTACTAGCTGATTCCCGAAGATTCATGATAATAGAAGCATAAGATACGTGATGTAAGTGAAACATACTGGACAAAAGTATCTGATGCTCCCGAGAGGGATAATATCTCATGAAGGGATCCATATAGTACTAATCCATGTTACCAACGTGTCAACATCAAGTAAGATAATCTAAAGCAGGAAATATAATCCTAAACAAGATATAAAATGATCAGAGAATGTACTCGCCTGCTAACTGAGTGTCCAAATGAAATGTACTGTCCGAGGAGAGGTGTCTGACTCCTAATCAGAACAGCACAAGTCACAACAAGTCCAGAATGGTAAAGATAAGCACTACAATGCATTCTACATGAGTCTAGGTCAAACTAGGCCAAAGTCAACTCTTGGTCAACCCTGGTCAACCAAGAAGTCAAACCTAGGTCAACTATGTCCAAACTGGTCAACTAAGGTCAAACAGTTCTAAACTAGGTCAAACTAGTCTAGGTTGGTCAACCATGGGCTATGGGCCCAAAGCTCTAGGCACTAGCCATACACTAGGCCATAACTCATGCAGAGTCATAGCCATGTAGGCCACGAGCTAATACAACATAGCCTATAGGCCAACCCATATATATATATATATATATATATATATATATATATATATATATATATATATATATATATATATATATATATATATATATATATATTCACATAAATGAGTATATATATATCTACATATACTATAGGATATGCCTAGTACTCTAGCTATCACACATATAGAATCCCCTTACACTTACACTACCATCCCACATATATATATATACATATATATATATATATATATATATATATATATATATATATATAAATATAAAATATATATATATATATATATATATATATATATATATATATATAATATATATATATATAATATATATATATATATATATAATCACACACACACATAGATTAGGAAGTATCTAGATACATAATGCGTGTGTGTGTGTGGATAAAGAGAGGAACCTGTGTGTGTGAGTACAAATCAAGAACCAGTTGACAGTGTTCGGTGTTAATTTCCAGTGTTAGAGACTAGGCCATGAGTGTCTGTCTCATGTGTGTGGACTGAACATGTATGTGAGTCTGTGTGTTAGCAGGAATTAAGAAGTTATGTGACTGAAATTACAAACAGTGCAGGAAAATGAAAATAGTGTATACGTTATGAATTGTGTGTATGTGCTAGAGGAAAAACATGTGGTGAACATGTGAAAACAAGATTCAATATCAGGCCTAACAAATGACAGTAAAACAGTGAGGAAAATCAGGACAATGTGTATTCAGTCCTACAAAACAGTGTTATACATTGAAGGAAAATCATAGCCATGTAAACATATGTGTGTGACAGGTAGTACATGTGTGTACATAAAACAATGACAGGAATTTGAGTGTGTGTCATGCCACAGGGTTGTGTGTTAGCAGGAAACTGGAAATCAGGTTCACAGGTTTAAATCAATCTAACAGTGAGAACATTTGCAGTAATAAGAGGACCTGTGTGTTCAGTGTCACAGGAACATACAATGTGTGTAAGTTATAACTGAAACTGGAATCAACATTCGAACTAAACGGAAGGTTGAACCAAAACATGATGTCTAGTGTACTCAGGAATAAACTCAATCTCAGGTTATCAGCAGTAACATTCAATTATAAACTCATTAACAACTGAAACTGGGAATTGACTTCAATGTCTCAGGATTTCGAAGAACCATAAATAGCATTCAATCCCAAATAATATCCCCATATAAAACCAACATCCCAACACAAAACTCTAACATAACATGAATACAATATGTGTAGGCTATCATTGAAACTGGAAAATGAACCATTCGAATTAGGGAGAAGGCATGATACTCCATGCATCATAAATTTGACAGTTAATACAATGCAAGTCCAACATTTGCAACCCACACATAATATCGATTATCCCATTTAAACAAAGACTAATTTGATATGTAAATTAATTAACAGTGGTTTGCGACATGTTAGGATGCAATTTAGCAACTAATTTAATCACTAATATCAGGAATTAAAACAGGAAAAAGGAAGAACAGTGTATCAGTGATACACTAATGTATCAGTCGAAATGCTTAACCAAACCATATTCGATTTCATACTCCAATTAGCATTTTAAGAAGAACATATAGTTGGTAATTAATAGTGGGTATTAGTGTGTGTCACATGCACAAAGTGGTGTCCTAAGACATGACACACAAGTGTCCAAGACCACACAAAACACAAATACTCACACTGGGTTCAGTCGACAGTTCCCGAGTCCAGTGCGGGCTAGATTCCTCACCCGACATGAAATAATAGGACACGAAACTTCGGGGGTGATACGACAGTCACTGCCCCTTACTTTACCTCCAGCCACGCGTGTCCACGTGTTCTGGATGGCTCGCACGAGCACGCGAGCAGCAGGACATTCCTGTACACGCGCACGCGACCGTGTCCAAGGGTCCCAAACGACATAAAAATTACACAAGACTCTCTCAGTCACTTAGAAACACATAGGTGACACCAAGACACGACTTTCTATTCAAACACATCTCGAAAACTCGATCGAAATGCCCTTTGGGGCATTTCGTCGAACACCTGCGCACATCACTGATACGTTTCCGATACGGACACGTACAGGACACAAAAATCCACAAACTCTATTCCTACAGGACCAGGACACCTAGGGCTAGGTATTTATACAAATAAAACCTAATTTTAATGGGTGGATAGGAATATACCTATGTGTGTTCTTCAACACAAAAGCTTATCAAAAGGGAATCCTCAAAAGCCATCCAACTCCTTCAAATTGATTCAAATATGAGATTTGATTCCACAATCAGCAAGAGAACATTGATTAGAACACTATAGAAGAAATTCCACTAAAAATGGAGTCCTATTGATTAAACTATGAAGAAAAATAAATAAAATCGCACATAGTTCTTAGGAATAATGATGCACTATTGAAAAGAGGCGCAAATTTCTAAGGAGACATTATATAGGCAAGGGGGTCTTGGCTGGCCACTTTAGTTAGGGTTAGGGTTTTTAGGTTTCATCTAAGGGCTAGCAATGAATCAAGGCTAATGGGTGGCCTAGAATCTGGGGTTCTTTCCTAGTTAAGTTGTAACCTACTCACTAAGCTAAACATGACTCAAACCATCTAACCAATACCAACTAATTCTCAAAGTGGCTAACTAAATTAGTTATGACTAATCTAGGTTAGGTCCAATCTAGGTTAGGCTAACCAAAATCATATGGCAATAAATAAACTAGTATTTAAATCACACCATTTAAATAAATTATTTTAAATTTCTAATAAAATATATTAAATTCAAATAATTAAAAAATGACAAAAATACCCTCAAACTAGAAATGTGGTAGTGACATTAAGGACTAGAATCTTGTGCTTAGGTTCGAGGGTTGAGCATTGTAGGACTTTAATGACCAAGTGATTATTGGTTATCTACAAGCGATTTACTTATGATTGGAGGATAGATTGATATGTAGAATAGAATAGAAGGAGATAACATTGCATGCAAGATCGGAAGTTAGCAGGAACAAAACATGGACATATGTACATAGGTAATAAAATAATTCGGTAAATGAATTAAGAGTTTGAATTTGAGGGTTTATATTCTGGAGTTCTTGAGTAAAAGAGAGAAGGCTCAATGCCAAGAATAGGTTTTGAATGTATAATTTCATGGAGCTTGTGATTAATTGGATAAATATACTTAGGATGGGATAAGGAAATAAACAAATTGCTATTGAGATTGGAATTTTCGTGGATGGCCAATTATTGTTGATGTATATATACGTATCTCGAGGATGACCTATATTTTAGAGTATATGTAAAGGTTCTTTTTGATGTGAAGATTCTAAGGGATAAAATGACATAATTTTTATGGAAGAAGCATGTTGAACCTGAACCAAATGATTGTAGAGAGAAACAGCATAGACGATTACAAAGGTAGCAGATTGAGTACTGTAGCCATAGCAGTTGCATGTTTTAGCTTGACCTATTGGATGATTTTAATTTTGAGGACAAAATTTTTATAAGGTGGGTAGGATGTAAGCCCCCTGAATTTTTGGGATTATTTTTGAATTTTCTAAATGAATTATTTTTCGATAATTCATTTTGTTTTAATTAATTTTGATCATTAAATGCTCTTTACTGTAACTTGGATTTCTAGAGCATCAGGAATGCCAGTCTCTGGAAACTTTCTTCTTGAAGCTTGTAATAGACAAGATTATCTTTATGTTGATATATCGTGTCCTACTCGAACTTGTTCCTTTGTGCTCCATTTGCTTCGCACAACTTTTGGGTCAATTTAGACCAATTTATCGTCTGCCGTAATTCGTGACTTAATTTCCAACTTAATTTTCGGGCCAGACATCGGTCCAATCCAGTCGACCCAATATATGGCCCTGGCCTGTTTTGAGTTTACTATGCACGTGCCACTAGAGTACCACCGATTTGACCTTCCTTGTGCTCCTATTCCATCCATGATTTTAATTGGTTTGAAATTGTTATTTTAATTAAATCTTGGCCCCAAACTTGTCCAACTTGACCCAACACCCAACCCAAATTGGTGTGACCCTACCATGTCTACCTATACACCCTACTGATATTTTTCCTTTTTTCTCCTACTTAAAGATATCCTCCTCTTTACACAAATGTCTTATTTTCTCTCTATTATACATACATACATACATATATATATATATATATATATATATATATATATATATATATATATATATATATATATATATATATAATACACTCTTCCTCTCTCTTCTTTTAAATCACTCTCTCTCTCCACACACAAATCACCCCCCATGTGGCCGACCTACCCCTCTCTCTATATATTTTTCTCTCTTAATATCTCTCTCTCTCTTTATATATAATATATACACACACATATATATTATATATATATCTCTCTCTCACCTCACCCTCTCTCTCCCCTCTCCTGTACACACATACAAACCCCTCCATCATCATTTAGTCGACCATACACCCCCTTTCTATTTAACACTCCTCACCATACTCTCTCTCTCTCTCCCTAGCTTCCATGCAACCAGCCATGCCATCCTCTTTAATTTTCATCATCATCAACATTATCACCTTCACCATCCTCAACATCTTCTCCCCTCCTCCTTGGCAGCGTGGCCGCCATTGCCGCTACTGCTGCAGACTATTGTCGCGTGGCCGCCACACGCCTCGCCACCGGCCGTCGACCAGCGACCCAGGATGGCGCCCCCTCCTCGACCAGGCTGCACCAGCTTGCCGCAAGCTGTTGCAGCAGCAGCTGCTGCGTGAGCTCCCGCGTCGTCGCGCGCGAGCTTCTCATGCCGCCGTACGCAGCGTCGTCCACCATCGTTCGCCCTCCGTAGCGCAGTGGCCGCGTGCCGCCCCTGGCCGCCTCTGTGTGGAAGCTCGCCATGGCCGCAGCACCCAGGACGATCGATTTTAACTTCGGGATCAAAATTCTTCCTTGACGCGCAATTGGCGAAGTCAAAATTCGTGCCTCAGGACATCGACTTTGTGCATGTTTTTCGAGAAATCCAACCGTTGGATTGGCGATTTCTTTCCTCCGACTCAATCTCGGTATATACCCCTTCACTCCTGTTTGCAAAAACAAGTCTTTTATTTCACAAACTTTAAAGAATAGTACAAGAGTACAATAAATTCTGGGAAAGTACAACCATAGGAATCCGATCTGAAGACGATCGCTTTATACCTTGGACGATGTGAACTTTGAAGATGATAGCCTCTGAAGAATACAGCAGCACTTGGGCAAGAACTCCTAATCTCTCTGATAATCTTGAATAATCTGAAGGACTTGAAACTCTATTTATAAAGTTCTAGAAATAACTAATTTGTAGTTATTCTGAATTGCGCATGATGAACTGCGCTGGCAACAGACTGCACAGACTGTAAACTGCGCTGGCCTATTGGACGGTTGCTCGATCGTGGGCTAACTGTATTCAGACGCGTGGCATTGTTTGATTGAAATGCGCTTGGTCGTATACAGACGGTTGCCACGTGGCGAGCAATTGATGGCATGTAAGCCACGTAATAAATGTCAGTCATTTGATGAATTGTGCTAACCGAATAGCGCTAGCTTTAGACTGCGCTTCAATGGATAGCGCTGGGACTCGGGCTGGGTCAAACTGTGCTGAAGTTGGACTGGCAGACTGCGCTGAAGTTGGACTGGCAGACTGCGCTGAAGTTGTACAGCTGTTCTCGAGCGCTGTGCTGCACAAGAAACGAATGGACTCCTCGTTTTTTAGGCTATCAGAAGATCTGATCTTTGTCAGGTAATGATGATGTTGCCACGTCAGCGTAGCGCGCTCGGGTGGTAGTGCAGTTCGGCTCGCGCGTTCGATTTGTAGCGCAATCTGTTTCCTGCGCAGTCCATTTAAAGGGTGCACAATTGAGAATTCTCTGCCTATTTGATAGATGCAACTTGATTTTTAGGACATACAACTCCTACCAATTTTTGTTCATTAATTTTATCGTTTGATACATCAAAACCGGCCACCAAGTTGATCGTTTAAATTGTATAATTTTTGGACAGTTTTGTGGAGCCAACTTCGTCGGTTCGTATCTCCTCCATCGCAGCTCCGAATGGCGTGCTACTGGTTCCTATGCAAAGCTGGTATAACCCTATGCCGATCCTTAAGTTTTGTTTAATTTGAGCACGTTTGATTGGTTGAATTCGACGCCAAAGTTGGCTGTCCAACTTCGTAATTTTTAAGTTGTAAAATTCTATTTTTGAACCCGGGACTCCGAATTCAATTTTTGACACCACCGATAAACTCGTGACGTTGTTCTGGCACGTTTTCATATAAAGTTTGCTAGATTTGGAGGACGCGGGCCCGGGCACGTATTTCGGTGTAAAGTGGACCCTACAGTCCGGATCAACAGAACTTTTTGACGCCAACTCATCGGAATCCAATTTTGGATATACCGTTGAGTTCGTATCGTCATTCTGGACTCGTTGACATATAATTTGCTAAGTTTTAGTGGATATTGGTTCCGGCACGTATTTCGGTGTAAGTCGGATACCAATATCCTGGTCAATGGGTCAATTTGAGATCGGGTCAACGGAATCCAATTCTGGATATACCGTTTAGTTCGTATCGTCATTCTGGATTTGTGAATATATAATTTGTTAGGTTTAGTGCAGTTTTATTTTGGCACATTTTTTGATGCAAAGCGGGTCCAACACGGACACCGTTTTGACTCGAAATTACCTTTTTGCCCCTGTATCCAAATTGGACTTATTGGTAGGCTATTCTAGCTATTTCGACCATTCTGGACACGTTGGTAATGGTTGTTTCACCATCCGACAATATTTGTAGATTTTTACCCTATTATTATAATCTTTCTCCTTTTGTGGTTTTTTGAGATCCATCGATTCCAGTGATTTCACAACCACTGAAATTGAATGTGTTGACCCTGTAGATGTTTATAGAGACTAGCTTTGATCCAGTTTAACCATGGTTGACTACTTTGACTGAACGTCGAAGTAGAGTTAACATTTGACCTAGGTTAGACTAGTTTTGACCTTGGTTGACCACAGTTGACTATTTTGACTAAAGGTTAACTGTAAGTCAACCGTAGCCTAAAATTGACTAAAACTTGACCAAAGTTGACCAGTTGACCCAAAGTCAACTGTTAGTCAATGTTAGTCAAGTTTGACCTAGAGTTGACCAAAGTTGACTAGAGTTGACCAGTTGACTAAAAGTCAACTGTAAGTCAACCATTGACCCAGTTTGACCTAGTTTGACTTGGTTTAACTTCCTGTGACCTAGTTTGACTTAGTGGATGGAGATTGACCTATATAATCATGCCTAACACTGTTGAACCCTAATTAGCTTATATACTCATCTTTAGGTCTATGATTTCACTCTGAGCCAGATTACACAGTTGACATATTCCACCAGATCTCAGGCAAGTACATTCTCTGATAATATTTCTGTTTTATGATATCGTCTATGTTTCTTGTATTTAGTGTAGATATTCTTGTTCTCTTGACACATTGTTCACACGGATTGGTATTTCTCTGGATCCCGTCATGAGATGTTATTCCTCGCTTTCCTTGGTATATCTTGTACAAGTCTTTCTTGTTCCTTGTGCATTGTATAGACACGATTCCTGCGAAGGCTAGCTACCCTCTCGGAGAATCGCATGTCATGATGTGTCATGGTTGGATCCACTATACTAGTAAGGGACGGGTAGTATTAGTATAGATGTGTGGTCATTATCTATCTTGTTTATTCTTGTAGACCTTATGAATGCCAATCCTACACTCCACGTATGATTGGCTAGATCATTAGTCCTTGTGCAGACCCAAGCCGGCCACATGTTGAAACTAGTACTTACACACTTAGATAGATGATTCTTGATTCTTGTACATGCCATGATCAGTTTTACTTGCCTTGTTCTAGCTCAAGATTTATAGTTTACTTTGCCATGATACTCACATGTACATTTCATAATTTCTTGTATATTCTCTCTATTTCCTGCTAAATTTTCAATATCGTCTAATTAGAACTGTTATTTGAGATTTGTGCTCGTTCTATCTTGACTGGATATGTTGACAAAATTTTAGGAGTAGTTGTGCCCTCAGTATTGGATTGCAGGATGTTGCTTGCTGGGGTGTTTCTCGGTATTCTTCACCGTGAGTTGTCTCTCAGGAGTTCTAGGTTTGGTAGTTATTTAGTGTTGTTATTGTTTCCCTCTATTTCATTCTTGTCTCATATGATCCTTGTAGATTCTAGTTGTTCTAGTGATATTATTATTATTTCTTGTCTTATCTTTCTTAGTTTTCGTGATGTGACATGAGTACATTTCTAGTTATGGATCTTTAGATCTTATAGTTAGTATCGGGTACTTGTCAGCGCTCTTTCGTCGATACTACGGCGTAGGCTAGACGTGGCCCACGTATTCGTACCCGTATATCGGGGTACGGGTCGTGACAAGGCAGAAGGATTCTTCAAATCGAGCCGCAGAATCAGGCAGGGAGACCCTCTATCATCTACCATTTTTATCATCACAGCGGACGCCCTGAGCAGAAATCTGAACAAGATGACCAGCACCCCGAACTTCCAACACTTCCACAACATTAGCGGGTGTCCGATCATTACACACCTGGCCTATGCAGATGACATCCTTATTTTCACCTCCGGAGATGTCAGGTCGGTGGAGGTGGTACACAACACACTTCAAAGATACGCCGCTTGCTCTGGCCAGAAGATTAACCCCAAAAAGAGTGTCATCTACGCCCACCACAACATCAGAAGAGAGAACGTAACTAGCATATCCAACATCACCTCGTTCTCCATCAGTCACCCCCCATTCTAATACCTTGGATGCCCCTAGTGTACGGCAAGTCTAATGCCGGCATCTTCGAAGACCAAATCAACAAAATTAGAAAGAAATTGGAGGGCTGGCACAATGCAACTCTTTCTCTGGGCGGCAAGCTAATCCTCATCAAATACGTTCTCACATCCATTCCCATATACATCCTTGCTGCTTGCTCACCTCCCAAGAAGGTGATCACCGCGATCGAAAGCATCATCAGCAACTTTTTTGGGGGCACGATGGTGACCATGTTAAGCACAATTGGGCGAGCTGGGACACCATGGCTAAACCCACGGAGGAGGGGGGCTTGGGCTTTATGAAACTCTCTCACATCGGTGATGCCTTCTCGATAAAGTTATGGTGGAAGCTTCGTACGAGTAGGAATTTATGGGCGAGATTCATGAAGGCCAGATACTTCAAGCACATTCACCCATCCCAGGCAACCGCCAACTGCAGATCTTCCGCGGCCTGGAGGCACATCCTCAACGGTCGTACTTTGGCCGAGCCAGTTATTCGTCTGCATCTCGAAGAAGAAGACACTACTAAAATCTGCTAGAATAGCGACGTATATTAGCGACGGCAGAAAAAGCAGTCACTGATAATTGCCTATAGCGACTCCTAGTGCTACACGACGCTGACCGTCACTGGGTAGCGACGTTCAGCGACGTAGTATTTTTTTTACGTCGCTGACGGGCGACATTTTGCGATAGACATACCTTTTACGTTGCTGTATTGCGACGTTTTGCGACGTATATGCTGTCTTATTTCATATAGGGTTCTTGGCCCGATCGAAATCACAAAATTTTTACCCAAATTTTTTCTTCCCGCTCGATCCCACTTTCTCCTCTCCCCCCGGCGAACCCTCCCCTCCGGCGACCCCTCCCTCCGGCGACACCCTCCCCTTCTCCCCCCGACGACCCCGCTCGCCCGCTGACCCCTCCCTCCGGTGACCAGCCTCCCTCCTCCGACGAAGGAGCCTTCCTCGCCGTCTTCCTCCTTCGATGAAGCCACCCTCCTCGCCGCCTCCATCCTCCGACGAAGCCACCCTCCTCAGGTAAACCCTAGCCCTAGCTATCTAGACACACACACGAACACGAGAACCCTAACCCAAGCTGGGGTGGTCTTTCTGTCGAGGTGGGGAGAGAGGGGTGGGGGTGGGTACAGGGGGGTGGAGGGTCTTACTGACGAGGGATAGAGGGAGGGGTGGGGGTACCCGGGGGTGGGGGGGTCTTGCTGTCGATGGGGGCAGGGTTGGGGTGGGTGCAGGGGTAGGAGGAGGGGGCAGGGGAGGGGGGTCTTGCTGTCTAGGGGGGGCAGGAGAGGGGGGTCTTACTGTCGAGGGGGGTAGGAGGGAGGGGGGCAGGGGTGGATGGGTACAGGGGGTAGAGGGAGGAGGATAGGGGTAGGTGGTGCAGGGGGGCAAGGGAGGGGGGGTCTTGCTGTCTAGGGGGGCAGGGGAGGGGGGTCTTGCTGTCGAGGGGGGTAGGGGGAGGGGGGCAGGGGTGGGTGGGTGCAGGGGTAGGGGGTATGGGGGCAGGGGTAGGTGGGTGCAGGGGTAGGGGGGAGGGGGCAGGGGACAGGACACAGGACACAGACACCCACAATACATACATATATACCTATATATATAAACACACATATCTTCATATATACATGTATATATATAACTCACACACTTACATACACACATAAATACATATATAAATATATATGTATACAATGTATATACACACAAATACACATATATATACAATCAAAATCTATTTGAAATTTATTTTAAGAATCTGAAATGTTGACGATATATACCCAAGGTTCACAATATCGGTATCGAAATCGGTATCGGACTATTCATATGAGTACTGGTTTCGGCGATATCGGTAGTATCGACGGTATCGTATCGGAGTATCGAAAAACAAATAATTATTAATAAATTATTTATATTTAAAACATATATTTTATACATTTAGGCATAATTTTAAGTATTTCAGCGTTATTTCTTAGTAGTTTTGAAATTATATGAAATAGTAGTCACCCTTACCGATTGGTTTTGCCGAATTAATCGGAACAAAGACCCCCAATGTCGGTATCGGTCAATATTTGGTATCGGTCGGTATCGGATCGGAACATGCCAAACCGTATCGGTATTGGCCGTATCGGATCGGTATCGGCCGATACTTTAAACCATGTATATACCATGGTTTTGCCTTTTAGTTGCAGGAATATGAGAGTTATTAGATGTTAAGTAGGATATTAATTTATTAGTTATGATAGAGAGTTTGAGATAGATAGTTAATGTGAATGTTAGGTAGTAGTGCACAGTTCATGATTAGCATTGTTTAGATATTAGTTTCAGTTAAAGGGTTAGTTTAGATTAGGATATTAGTTTATGTTAGAAGGAACTGCCTGCAACTGCATCGTAGCTGCAGGAATATGAGAGTTATTAGATGTTAAAGTAGGATATTAATTTATTAGTTAGAATAGAGATTTATTAGTTATTTTATAAACCGTGATATGTTAAATGCCTGCAGCTGCATCTTAGCTCAGGGATATGACTGAGAGGGTGACATGGTTGTCACATTAAGGGTCTTTGAGGAGGTGACATGTTGTGAACAGATATATCTGTAGGAGAACTATATATAAGGATATATCTTTTTGCAACATGTCACCATGTCAAAGACCCTTAATGTACCAACCATGTTACCGCGGTATTGGTATTGAGATACCAATAGCGATAAGGTAAAGGATACCAATAGCGATAAGGTAAAGGGTACCAACTTAAGGTATTGGTATTGGGATACCAATAGCGATAAGGTAAAGGGTATCTTGGTAGGTAATGACTAGAAATAGGATATTTGACTTAGATTTGACCTCGTTTGACCAAGGTTGACTATTTTGACTGAAAGTTAAAGTAGAGTCAACATCTGACCTAGATTGGACTAAGAGTTGACAAAGTCAACTATAGGTCAACCCTTGACCTACTTTGACCTTGTTTGACTTTGCTTGACTTAGCTTGACCTTGTTTGACTTTGTTTGACTTAGTACAATCTAGTTTGACCTAGATTGCATATCATTGTTATTAGTAACTGTCCGCTACTAATGTGTGTCCCATAATAAGACATAATATACGAATTTGTGCCTATTAGATAATGTGTGTCCATCTTGGCAGAATTATTTCCAAATGGATATGAATTACTACTTGCGAAATCGTTCATGGATGTACAATCGTCGTCCTGATAATATGTGTGGTGTGCGGGATGAATACATAGCGGGAATAGAGCAGTTCCTGCAGTTTGCTAAGGCGTTCCCTCAGTACATGGACGGCACCAAAATTAAGTGTCCTTGTGTGAAATGTCATAACGTGAAATATTATCCAAAAGTGGAAGTGAAATATCATTTATACTCGAGGGGTTTCACGCCTAATTACTATCAGTGGACCGCACACGGAGAACTTGTGTCTTAGCATCAGAGCCGGAGTCTTATGTTGAGCCGTATATGCATGCGGGACCTAATTTTGTTTCAGATAATCATGCATACGACGACGGGTGCATGAACATGGTTTTCGACGCTGCGGGGCCTAGTTTCGTTCATGATGCACCTGAGGAGGCACCGAACGCCGATGCTGCATAGTTTATGGAGTTGTTGGAGAATGCAAGGACTCCATTGTATCCTGGTTGTGAGGATCATTCACCGTTGGAGGTGGTTACAAGACTGTTGAGCATTAAGTCAGATTTTAACATGTCGTAAGAATGCTACAACCGAGTGTTGGAGTTGATTATAGAGATCTTGCCGGCGGGTGTTAAGTTGCCTAAAGACTTCTACAGGTCTAAGAGGATGGTGAGATCGCTCTGGATGGGATATGAGAAAATCGATTCTTGTCACAATGGATGCATGCTGTACTACAAAGATGATAAGGACGCAGATGTGTATAGATTTTATGGTGCTGATCGCTATAAGACAACTAGTACAGGAAGGACTACCGGTGCAAGAAGACCGACCGATTCAATGCACTACTTGCCTTTAACGCCGCGGTTGCAAAGATTATTTATGGTGAAAGAGACGGCCGAAAATATGAGTTGGCACATGCGAGAACAGATTGAAGGTGTGTTGGATCACCCATCCGATGGAGAAGCGTGGAAGCACTTTGATCGAGTGTATCCTGATTTTGCTTCAGATCCGCGTAATGTCAGGTTGGGGCTAACTTCTGATGGTTTTACTCCCTTTGGTCTTTCGGGATCCCATTATTCGTGCTGGCCTGTGATTGTCACTTCGTATAACCTACCGCCTTGGATGTGCATAAAGACTCAGTACATGTTTCTAACTGTTATAATTCCTGGTCCGAACAATCCCAAGAGGAACATTGATGTGTACTTACAGCCTTTGATAGATGAGTTGAATCAGTTATGGAAAGTAGGTGCTAACACGTACGATGTTTTCAGGAAGCAGAATTTTCAGATCAAGGTAACCCTTATGTGGACCATCAACGACTTTCCGGCCTATGGAATGTTATCTGGATGGAGCATTCATGGCCGTCTCTTATGTCCGTATTGCATGGACCGTAGTAAGGCTTTCCGTTTGAAACACGGAGGAAACTGTGCTTCTTTGATTGTCATCGGCAATTTCTGCCAAAAGATCATCCGTTCAGAAGGAATAGGAATGTATTCCGTGCCAGCATTATAGAGAAGGCCTTCTGCAGTACAGAGACAGCTGGGGATATTTCTGAGGCAGAACTATGGTGGGCCTTGGATTAACTACTCAGATTTTTCCACGGATAGGAAGGCCTTTTGGTTCGTCCACTTGAAGGTAAAAATTTGTTTATTTTTAAATTTTAATAATCATTTGTGTATATTATACAACTTTTGTATTTTACTTCTTGTAGAGGACTACTTCTATCTACCACACCGGACGGCGAGGATCGAGGGCTAATTTTCTGCCGTCGCAACCAAGCTCATCCGTGATGCGATCCACGACCAGAAGTCTCATGATCGCTCTGGACAGCCGATCCATGGTTGGATCACGCCAGAGCAGTGGGCTGCTATGAAGGCTAGATTCAGCGAGCCTAAGTACCAGGAGCGGTCTGACAAGGCCAAGGTGGCACGATCGAACGCCGGTAAGTGGTGTGGTGGCTCCATTCCGATGACAGAGCATTTTCGTCGTCTGGTACGTTTCCTATGACGGACATTAATTTATATATAGTTCGATAGAATGTTTAGTACTAATAATAGATAATATATTTTAACAGCTAGTGCGCCAGCAGAGGGAGGGGCTGGTACTTCCTCCCAGCCGCCTACAGCTCCATCGCCGGACGACCTCTGGATGACCACCTTTGGCGGTCTTCAGAAGGTTACGTACTACGGTACGGGATCCTACGACGCGTATTTGGCTTCGGAGTCATCCCGCGCCCCCTCTGTCAGTGTGCAGTCTCCGGATTCGCAGGCGTCGTCACGAGCTCAGGATATCCGTCGTCAGATCGAGGAGCTACGTCGCGAGTTGCAGCAGCAGATTTCTGATGCGGTCGAGCGACGATCCGACCCTCCGATCGTCACTGGACGATTTAATGCGGTCGAGCGTAGTATACATGAGCTGATGAGTCTGCAGCAGGCTACAGCTGCCAGCTTGCACATGCTCATCGAGTCTACACAGTGCACAGAGCGTAGACAGGTCGAGCTGGAAAGATCGCAGAGGAGCATGTCTGCCTCACTCACTCAGGTATCGGCTTCGCTTGAGGCGAGTATTGAGAGGGTGGTGAGTACCCTTGCTGTTTATGGTGAGCGACTGCGAGAGCTGGAGCAGATACGTCCTCCCGATCCATCGATGGCGCCGACTCCAGACATTGTACTGCCTCCTACTGCCCCTACGGTGCAGCTCACACAGGAGCAGTATGAGTACATGCTATCCCAGATGCACGGCAGGGGGCCTCAGTGATCCAGTAGATTTTTTATCATCTTTGTATTTATTGGCGCTATGGGCCCATTCACCGTTCTGTACACTGATTTTGAATATTATTTGACTCTATTGTACCTGTATGTTTGTTGGACATGTATGTTGGTGATATTTAATTTGTTGGAATTTTCATTGAGTACATGTATGATATTTAGTTGTAGACTGTTATGATGGGAGACTGTTATTCATCTATTAGTTATAGACTGTTATGATGGGAGACTGTTAATTGTGATGATATCTGCGACGGGGATGACAAATATACCTACGCTGGGTTATAAGCGATGATCTGATATACAAAGGAGGTGCTGCCCAAATTTTAAAAAAATATAATGTGTATTTTTGTGATGATGTGTGTCTGTATTTACAGTGAATGTGAAATACAGTATTCGAAACCATCGACAGTTTCGATTACTGTTGTATGTTTTATCTTGGATAGAAAGAGCAACAGTTTAGGATGTACTTTTGAGAGCTTCATTTTCACGTCCTTCACTTTCTCGGGACGTCGTAAAGGATCCCGAGAAGGTGAAGGACGTGAAGAGGAAGCTCTGAGAAGTGTACCCTGAACTGTTGCTCTTTCTATCCAAGATAAAACATAGAACAGTAAGCGAAACTGTCGATGGTTCGAATAATGCACTTCACACACACTTTAAAAACAGACACACAGCATAACAAAAATACCAATTATCTTTTTTAATTTTTTATAACATCTGCGACGTATAGCGACGTTTTACGACGTTTTGCGACGTCCTGTACACGTCGCTATACGTCGCCAAATAGTGACGTGACATCGCTATCTGTCGCTATACTGCTGACGTGTATATAACCACCTGAGAGCCGACGTCGCTAAGGTTGTCGCTAGGCGTCGCTAAAATGCTGACGTGGCTGCCATGCCATGTCATCATATGTAAAGTTGACGGTGTCGCTAAGTGGTCGCCCTACGTCGCTATACTTGCGACGTATGATGACGTCGCTATCTGTCGATAATATTGCGACGTCTAGCGACACTAAACGTGACGTCGCAACTAGCGACGAATTACGACAAAATTGTAATCTGCGACAAGCCTATAAGCGACATCCATTTTTTGTCGCTAAATACGTCGCTAATAGAAATTAGCGACGGATTTTCCTTTTTTAGCGACGTACTCTGACGTCGCTAAAAGGGGTTATTTTAGTAGTGAGAGTCCTCCACCTTCCTCGAACGGTGGACGTGTGATACCTTGCTTACCAACCCAACGGAGGCACCGGAGAACAGCAAAATTAGAGACCTGTGGGATGCGCCCAGCAACGATTGGGATTGGGGCAAAATTCGTGATTGAGCCGGACACGTGGCGGAATAGCGCATCCGATGATCGAGCATGAAGAACAGCTCGGGAGAGGATGAGCTCCGATGGTCGGCTAGCCCGACAGGCGTCTTCTCCGTTAGTTTGGCTAGACAGCTGGCCCGCGGTCACGGGACGGCCACTCCGATCACCGCAGCTTTCTGGCAGACGTGCATCCCAAAGAAGTGGTCTATTCTGATTTGGAGAGCCATCAGACAGAAGTTACCAACCGACGACATTCTACACGACATTGGTTTCAACTTAGCATCCGCCTGTAACTGTTGTGCTGAGCGTCAGATGGAAACCATCGGCCATATCTTCTGTCAGGGGGATCTCCCAGCTCTGCTCTGGTCAGCGTTGTCCCAACGTTGTAGACCTAGGGAGGACGGGAGCCTCCATGCTC